>QODF01000184.1:1078759-1115207 GCA_024372805.1 Oostethus manadensis
ATAAATATATAAATATATAAATAAAATTATTATTATTATTTTATTTTAATTTTTTTTGTACTTATCTTTTTCACTTCTCAGGTGATGCACATTCGAAAGCTACTAGCCAAAATGGATCGTCCCAACGGGCTCTACCCAAACTACCTGAACCCCCGAACCGGCCGCTGGGGCCAACGTGAGTACATTTGTTGTTAAAAGTCCACTATATAGTTCAAATGTTCTCACCTAAATGACACATAGCAGAATGCTCTGCTTTGGTCCAGAGATCTTACTATAACCAAAAAAAAGGGCACGAAACAAAAGTAAAGAAGATAAGGATTGATTGTGCTTAATGAGAAGAACTGCTAGAAGCAAAACAGCATTCTCAACATATTGATCGCTATTTGGCGCCCCGCCCAAGGACATTAATATCTCCCGGCGCCACGTCCGACACGCACCAGCGCTCTGTTTGCTCTCTCTTCAATGTCGGCTCTCGCTAACGTTGCTTTTGACAAATATATTACGCTGCATCTCGTGGTGCAGGTCCAACCACACGAGATGAAACGGCCACAACCGCTGAAGTGTTTTTATTAACTCGCTCACTTTTCATCATATATGTTGCCGCAAAAGCACATCACACCCTCAATTTTTTATTATTTTATTTATTTGACAAATATTTTCATTTCAATGTAGTTTTATTGTATTTTAAATATTTTTTTTGTGCAGTAATTTCTTACCATTTCACACTTTGAATTTTACGGCTTCAATCTATCATGGTTTTTCACAAATATATTCATAAATCATGGCGTTTCGGGGTTGATTGGTGCCTATTTTTAGTCTGAACATACGCCTGTTTAAGCAAATGTTCTTTTTTGTGGCATAAATTAAGCATTTTTAATCAAAAAACAAATTACTTTTTTGTCTCACATTTCCTCCTTTCACATTTTGAAGCTCTACTTACACCCTCCAACAGTGCAAAATGTATATTTTTGACATTATCATCAGGAGTGTAGTATTCTACACTGGTCACTAGGTGCCAGCAATGTTACTGTAAAGTTGGCTGAGACACACAAGCACCAGACTTGCTTTTATTGCAGCTTTAAATGATATCCCAACATGCACAATAGTGCCTAATAAAAATCCCTAATAAAAACAGTGCCAACTGTTGCGGCTTTAACCCATGCCAAGCCGAAACTCAACTCTGAATCCCTGACATTCCTTCCTGTCCGCAACTCACTCTAGTCCCCTAGGGAACAGATTTATAAAGAGTGTCTTATTGTGGTAATAGGAGCGGAAAGGTCACTATAGGGGTGTCTAGACAGGCATGTAGTCGTGTTCCAAACTGCATTTCCAAGGTTATGAACTTTTCATTGCCCAAAATACAAAAATATTCAATTTGTAAGAAGAAAACTGGCAGAAATTCACTAATAATGGCTGGGTATGGAGCCAATTAACCGTGATATAAATGAGAAATGACTGTAGAGTATTTTTGAAATTTGACTTTTTATACAATTTTTTTAAAATACTTAAAAGAAATGTTTTAAATAGCAGTATTTAATATTGTAACATGATTTAAGTAAATTTATGGTTGCTTATTAACCGGAAGGGAAGTAGAAGTTTAAAAAACACAAACTGTCGGTCATTGTGTTTCTACTGAAAGTGGCAGTCCAACGCTGCCGCTATATGGAAGTACTTTTTGTCACGCTTTGTGTTATTTCTCGCAGTCGGAAATGGGCTTCCATATCTTGCCTAAAGTCTGCCTTGTTAGCATTGAGCGGCGCGCACATGGAGGGTCACCAAATGTGGAGATGTGACAGGAGAGGAACATTTGCTTTGGTTTGAGTTTGTTTTGGTTTAACCAAGGCACGATATCAGTATCTGTCACATGCATTAAACAAGTAATCAATGCAGCACATGTGCCTGTGTCTGAGCGAGTCATTCTGTGTTTCATTCTATGTGTTTCTCTTAGGCAAAGTTGTTAATTAGCTATGATTGCCTTCATGGAATGACATAACAAGGTTGCATGTGTGCATGTGGAAGAGCAATCATGGCAGTCTTCTCATTAACTGGACCAACCGGTGACACTGGGTTTATGAGTGGTCCAGTTTGCAATTGCATGTTTTTAGGATTAAGAAGTAAAGAGAAGGAGGGAGTGCTGTCGGATGCATGGATGGATGTGTAAGTTAGCATGAAGGTGATTGATGGATGTTAGCTTCTGCTGGTTACAACAAAACAGTGAGGCTGAAAAAGCATTTTTCCTCCCAATTATTTTTCAACGGAAGTTACCACATTAGTCATCCTCCTCCTCCTCCTCAGTGACGTTCACGTGACCCCTGAGCTTCTATTGGCAGGGCGAGGCTGCCCCCTAGTGTAGGAGGACAAGCCCAATGTTGCTGGGTTTTGGAGTTTGGAGTGCCTCAAAGACACTCCAGTATTCCTTTTTCAACTTTATTGCTGCTTCGTTTTAAGTGCAGTAATAAAATATAGATATAAATATAATAATACAGATATAATTCATAATTTTCTTTAACACCTGCAGTTTTTGTTATTAATTTGTTGCAAAAAGTCAGAAAACTACATGCTCAAAAATTTAAACACTTAAATATTTATATTATTTTATTCTATGTTCAGTACCTTACTTATTCATTTTGAATTACTTATATGTTACTTATAATAATAACTTATAATAACTTATAAATAACATTAAACATTTTTCAAATTTAAAACTGAAATTAAAATGTTGCAACGCCTTGGTGTCCTCCCGGTGGAGCTGGAAGAGGTTGCCGGAGACCGGGAAGTCTGGACTTCCCTACTGAGACTGCTGCACCGCGACCCGGACCCAGATAAGCGGAAGAAAATGGAATGGAATGAAATGCAACAAAATAATAAACAGTTCTTCATATATGTGATATATTGTGTTATTATAAAAGCAATATAAACAGACCTGATCAAAATCTTAAGACCAGTTCAAATATTGCTAGAATTTACTTTTTACACATTTGGGTCTTAATGAGGTTTTAAGTAGAGCTACAATGTGCAAAAGCAAGAAGGAGCAGTGAGACAAAAAACATTTGTAATTTAAAAAAAATAAACTGAAATAGATTGTTTATCACCTGATCAAAAGTTTAAGACCACAGCCTATAAAAGCCAAAATCTGCTTAAAATTCTCATTTTCTGTCAGGCACAACACAGTCATGCCCTACCGAGGGCTAAAGCTAAGAAGCTCTCTCTTCTTGAATGTGGTCGGATCATCGAGCTGCATAAGCAAGGTTTCTCAGCATGCCATTGCTGCTGAGTTTGGACACAGTAAGACAGCCATTCTACATTTTTTTTTGACAGATCCTGAGCATTATGGAACCAAAAAGTCAAGTGGTAGACCCAAAAAAATTACACCTGCGCTGAGCCAGAGGATCCGATTGGCTGTCCGTCAAGACACAGGGCGGTCCTCGACCCAAATTAAGGCCCTTACTGGTGCCGATTCCAGCGCAATAACCTTCAGACGGCATCTGCAGGTAAAGAGTTTCAAAAACAAAAACAAAATCAGACGGCATTAGCAGGAAAACAGTTTCAAAAACAAAAAACAAATTCAGACGGCATCTGCGGGAAGAGTTTTACAATAAAAAACGATTTCAAAGACCTCGTCTCCTTCAACGCCACAAAACTGCCTGTTTACCCTTTGCCAGGGAGCATCATGGGAACATGGGACAATGAAAGGTGGAAAAAAGGTTTTATTCTCTGGTGAGAAAAAATTTAACCTTGACAGTCCAAATGCCCTCTAACGTTCCTGGCATGACAAGGAGATCCCACCTGAGATGTTTTCTACCCGGAACAATGGAGGGGGGTCCATCATGATCTGGGGTGCTTTTTCATTCAGTGGAACACTGAAGCTTCAGGTGGTGCAGGGTCGTCAGACGGCAGCTGGTTATGTGCAGATGTTGCAGCGGGCATCCCTCATGACTGAGGGCCCTAGTCTGTGTGGTAACAGCTGGGTTTTTCAACAGGACAACGCTGCAGTTCACAGTACTCGCTTGATGAAGGACTTCTTCAGGGGGAATAATGTCACTCTTTTGGACCATCCTGCATGTTCCCCTGCTTTAAATCCCATAGAGAACATTTAGGGATGGATGGAAACGGAAGTTTATAAAAATGGCCATCAGTTCCAGACAGTTGATGCCCTTTGTGAAGCCATCTTTACCACTTGGAGCAATGTTCCTACTAGCTACCTAGAAACACTCGCATCTAGCATGCCCAAACCAAGGTTTGACGTGATTAACAAGAAAGGTGGAGCTACTCATTATTCATTCCTACTGAGAACATTTTTTGTTCTGGTTTGGAGTGTTTTTTGTCATTTTTTGAGCGATTGTCTTAAACTTTTGATCAGTTGATAACATTTGTTTGTTTTCAATAAATTACTTTTTCAAAGTACTTTTTGTCACACTGCCCCTTCTTGCTTTTGCATATTGTAGCTCTATTTCAAACCTAATTAAGAACCAAATGTGCAGAAGGTAAATTATGGCATATTTTTAACAGGTCTTAAGATTTTGATCAGGTTTTTATGTGTGACATGTTGTCAGCATTCAAAGTATTTATTCCTTGTTCTCTCCACAGATCACACGTCGGTTGGAGGACTGGGGGACAGTTTTTACGAGTACCTGCTAAAGGCGTGGCTCATGTCGGACAAAACGGACACGGAGGCCCGCAAGACGTACGACGACGCCATCGAGGTACGCATGGTCTAACGCTGCTGGTGTCCAATAGCTCCAGTGTCACCTAATTTTGCATTTGTTATACTTTGGTCGCCTTATTTAGTCAAAGTATCAATAACGCAATAAATCTTGCAGGCCATTGAGCGGCACCTGATACGCAAGTCCAATGGTGGCCTGACATTCATCGGCGAGTGGAAGAACGGCCATCTGGAGCGGAAAATGGGTCACCTGGCGTGCTTTGCTGGCGGCATGTTTGCCCTGGGCGCCGACGGCTCGCCTGACGACAAGGCGGGCCACTGGCTGCAGCTAGGCGCTGAGATTGCCCACACCTGCCACGAATCCTACGACAGGACAGGTGAGGGGGAAAGTGCTCGCCAAGGCAAAAGTATTGGGCCGCACAATTAGCCTAAACTAAAGGAGCGTCAGTCAGGGTCCGTCTGCAGTCATGACAGAGGGGTGTGGCTTGCCAAGATGCACATGCGTTACTTACCGGTACGCTAAAATATTGACCCAATTCATGGAATAAATAAGTTAGCCACATAATTTTTACATGTGCATGCAAGCGTTCTAGTAATTGTTTCCACACCCAACTGCGATGAGTCAATTTCCACAAAGTAGAATATATTTTCATAGAGCATAGAAAACCCGTTTACAACCTCCCAAATATGTTAATTTTAACATCATTAGAGCCCTCTAGACATGAAATAACACCCCTATAGACTAGTTTACGCTCCTTACTACAATAAAGTAGACATAAGAGAAAATAAGATGTTAGGCATAATGAACCTGTTTAACGCCTTCTAAATACGCTTATTAACATGATTAGAGCCCTCAAGACGTGACATAATACCATAATAGTCACCTTTGCACTCCTATTAGCCAATATAGTAGACATGAGAAAATAAGACACAGAAAACCTCATAAAAACACTTTCTAACATTATTAGAGCCCACCTGACATGAAATTACACCCCTATAGTCACTTTTACACTCCTAGTACCTATTAGGCATAACAGAAAAAATATACATTAGGTATAATAAACCTGTTTACCACCTTCTAAGTACACTTTTTAACATTAGCGCCCTCAAGACACGACACAACATCCCTATAGTCACTGTTACGCCCCTATTATTTATTTACACCAAATTGCACAACTATTATGCTGTTCTCAAGAAAAAGTTGTACATTTATTAGATTATATTACCAGAAAAAGTAATTAACTATTCCTCTGGCACATAATATTACCACTTTATTCTTGTAAATGTACAACCTTTTTTCTCTCGTCTATTTACGACTTTTTTCTACTAAATTAATGCCACACTTTGGACACTCTTAATTCAAACCTTTTAATAAAAGCCTTTTGTAGAAGCATGGTGCTTGTGTCACCCCACATAGCATAAACATTATTGACACGTAGTGACCAGTGTAGAACACTACATATTATGGCAACATGTTCTGAATGCTTTTTCCTGTGTTAGCCATTTGTACGCTTGACATACGTAGAAATTGCTTATTCATCCATTCATCCATCCATTTTCTTCCGCTTATCCGAGGTCGGGTCGCGGGGGCAGCAACCTAAAAGCAGGGAAGCCCAGAGGTCCCTCTCCCCGGCCACTTCGTCCAGCTCTTCCCAGCGGATGCCGAGGCGTTCCCAGGCCAGCTGAGAGACATAGTCTCTCCAACGTGTCCTGGGTCTTCCCTGAGGCCTCCTACCGGTTGGATGTGCCCTGAACACCTCCCCAGGGAGGCGTCCGGGAGGCATCCTAACCAGATGCCCGAGCCACCTCATCTGACTCCTCTCAATGCGGAGGAGCAGCGGTTCTACTCCGAGTCTCTCCCGGCTGTTAGTGCTTCTCACCCTATCTCTAAGGGAGAGCCCAGCCAACCTGCGGAGAAAACTCATTTCGGCCGCTTGTACCCGCGATCTTGTCCTTTCGGTCACTACCCGAAGCTCATGACCATAGGTGAGGTGCGAACCAAACTCTGACACCGGTCATACAGGGAACGGAACCGCCTGGATTAGGTGGTCCGATACCCCATATTCCCGGAGCATTCCCCACAGTATTCCCCGAGGAACACGGTCGAATGCCTTCTCCAAGTCCACAAAACACATGTAGACTGGTTGGGCAAACTCCCATGCACCCTCAAGGACCCTGCCGAGAGTATAGAGTTGGTCCACAGTTCCACGACTAGGACAAAAAAACACACTGCTCCTCCTGAATCCTAGATTTGACTATCCGGCGGATCCTCCTCTCCAGAACTTCTGTCTGGAGAGAAGTTGCTTAAATATGCATATTTTTTATTAATAGTTTTTAAATAGTTTTGAAAAAGCGTGATGGAGCAAAGCAGCGAAATTACAAACGGGTAGTGAGAAGGGATTACTGTAGCTGAAAACAGCAAAGATCGAGCTTGAAAGTAGTAAGTGAAATGCTCCAGTTTGACCTTGGCGATCTCCATCCACCTTGTTCAGTGGTGAAGCTGGGCCCGGAGGCCTTCAAGTTCGACAGCGGCCTGGAGGCGGTGGCCGTGCGTCAGAATGAGAAGTACTACATCCTGCGACCAGAGGTCATTGAGACCTACTGGTACATGTGGAGGTTCACCCACGACCCCAAGTACCGCCAGTGGGGTTGGGAAGCGGCACAGGTACGCTTCGTATGTGCATTGACGACGTGCTTACGACATGTACCATAGCGCCTCTCTGCTGCTCCTACAGGCCATAGATAAGTACTGCAGGGTGAGCGGCGGCTTCTCAGGGGTGAAGGACGTCTACTCTTCTAACCCGACTTACGACGACGTGCAGCAGAGCTTCTTCCTGGCCGAAACGCTCAAGTAAGCTAACACAATTGAAGGGAGCGTTGAAAGCTATGTATACAGTATGTATTTATACTAAAGCTGAAATTATTAATCGATGAATGGTTTCATTTAAAAATGTACTATAAATATCCTGATTTTAGCTACTCATAGGTAACTATTTTTTTATTTCCTTAGTCATCCATGAAAGCAGACATATTATGTTGGTGTTACGGGCAAAACAAGATACACACATACATATACATACATCATCTTGGACTTTGATATCTTGCAAAGCAAAGCACTGCAGAGATGTTTGCGTAGAGTGTGTGTAAAACCATTCCGACGCAAAGTAAATACCATACTTGTAATTACCATACTTGTAATTGTGCTTAGGAAAATGCAAACATTTCTGGACTGTCTCCATTACCTCCTACCATGCGCACACACAATACCTACTGGTAGAATAGTGAAACTACAAATAGCTATGGCTGTGCCTGTCTGACGCAGGCCATCATCTTGCTACGTACATCACAAACAAGCCACGGCCCCTCCCTTCCAGAGCAGACGAGCCGATGCCAAACGCACAGCCTGCCCCTAAAGTTTATATATTTATTATTTATTTATTTATTGGTGATGCACATACAGCAGTCTGTGTCAGTGACTTGTTAATTTGCAATAGAGTGTTTGTGATGTTTGTCAATTGATGGTTTATATTTCACTACTTCAATTTTGATGACTGGGAACTTCCTCTTCGCTATGATTTTTGGAAGAAAAAAATCCATTCATACCTTTTTAAAGGGATTACTACAAAGAGTGGAAAATTTAAAGTATCTTTAAGTCTGAGTCATATTTAATCAAAATAATAATCAACCGATTAATCAATTAAGGTAATTTTTAGATGCCGCCCTAATTTATACATATACACACGTGGACAAAATTGTTGGTACCCTTCAGTTAATGAAAGAAAAACTCTTGAGTCTCACCTTGAATCTGACAAAAGTAAAAATAATTAAAAATTTTATGAAATTTAACCAATGAAAGTCAGACATTGCTTTTCAACCATGCTTGAACATAAACATTAAAAAAAAAAAAACTCGTGAAACAGGCCTGGACAAAAATTATGGTACCCTTAACATTTTGTTGCACAACCTTTTGCGGCAATCACTTCAATCAAGCAATTCCTGTAACTGTCAATGTTACCGGAACCTCTCAGCAGGTATTTTGACCCACTCCTCATGAGCAAACTGCTCCAGGGGTCTCAAGTTTGAGGTGTCCCTTTTCCAGACGGCGTGTTTCAGCTCCTTCCAAAGATGCTCAATAGGATTGAGGTCAGGGCTCATAAAAGGCCACATTAGAATAGTCCAATGATTTCCTCACCGTTCTTGGTTGCTTTTAGCTATATGTTTGGGTCATTGCCCATGACCTGCAACTAAGACCAAGCTTTCTGACACTTCCCAGCACATTTTGCTCTAGAATCCCTTGATAGTCTTGACATTTATTGTACCCTGCACAGATTCAAGATACCCTGTGGCAGCAAAGCAGCCCCAGAACATAACAGAGCCTCCATGTTTCACAGTATAGTGTTCTTTTCTTGATATGCTTCATTTTTCTGTCTGTGACCATAGAGCTGATGTGCCTTGGCAAAAAGTTAAATTTTTGTCTCATCTGTCCATAGGACATTCTCACTGAAGCTTTGTGGCTTGTCAAGATGTAGTTTGGCATATTCCAATCTGGCTTTTTTTATGATTTGTTTCAACAAACGTGTCCTCCTTAGTCGTCTCCCATGAAGTCCACTTTGGCTCAAACAAAGACAGATGGTACAATCTGATACTGTTGTTCCTTTAGCTTGAAGTTCACCTTGAATCTCTTTAGAAGTTTTAATGGGCTCTTTTGTTATCATTCGTATTATCCATCTCTTTGATTTGTCATCAATTTTCCTCCTGCGGCCACATCCAGGGAGGTTGGCTACAGTCCCGTGGATCTTACATTTCTGAATATGTGCAACTGTAGTCTCAGGAACATCAAGTTGCATGGTGATGGTCTTATAGACTTTACCTTTTAAGATGCTTGTCTATAATTTTCCTTCTAATCTCCTGAAACTCTTTCCTTTTCTTCCTCTTATCCAAGATGAGTGTGGTACAGACCATGTCAACAGCACAGTGACTACCTGTAGCCCTATATCTGGGCCAACTGACTGATTAAAAGATTGTAGACACCTATGATGCTAATTAGTGGACACATCAGGATTAACATGTTCCCTTGGTTACATTGTTTTCAGTCTTTTCTAGAGGTACCATTGCCTGGAACTAAACCTGCTGTGGAAATAGTAGTGGACTTCAGGTGTTTTAATCATTTAATCAAGTCATTTTAATCTTTATTTTACAGTCTGCATGCCAAAACTAAAGTTTTTTTAAGGTTCTTTGTTTTTTTATTTTTTAGGGTCTACAACATGTTTGGGTTTTTTTCTACAACACACAACAAAGTATTTGGACCACATTGGAGATTTTGGAGATTTACAGAAATAAAGAAAGAAATTATGTTATAACTTTTTTAAAAGGAAGTTCAATTTACAAGAAGAAATTATGAGATAAAAAGTTGTAAATTAACAAGAATATATTATGGAAAAAAAAGATTGTTTAAAACTTTGCTCTGTCATAATAATAGGTTAATTTTACAAAAATAAAGACAAAAGAGAAAAGTAGCATAATGTTGAAATATTAAAGATTAAAATATGTAATATTTATTAAAGTTAGTATGAGAAACAAACAAGTAACTGCAATTTTAGAAAAGATTGGCTGGATAAAAGTATAATATTACGACAAAGTCAAAATACATAAAAAAGACAACAATCTACACATTCCCATGTATGCATGGGAATGTGTAGATTGTTGCCGACATAAAATATTGAGATGAGGGATATCATGTAGATTTTCTATCACGTTCATAGCCGCGCCACGCAGCGCAGTGTCTCTCTGCCTCCCTCTGCTGGCAAATGTCATTGTGTCCAATAGTTTGTTATCCCACGTTGGGGAAATCCCATGGTTGCAGAATAAAAGGTTCTGTGTTAAATGAAAGGATTTAATTTTGCCACTTTGATATTTTGAAAAGCAACACATGCACAGTAGCTATTCTAACAATAGGGGTGTCACCAGATCTCACCACATAAAAAGGTGACAATTTCCGGGCACTAGAACTGGGACGATTAATTAATCACACAATAAACAAAAACGAACTGGATCATATTAGCATGTGGATGTCTGTTTCCCTCGTCACACCTCCAAAGAGGCAGGAAGAGGGAAGTGCTTTAGCCTTGGTGCATTTGTTCCTTAGAACAACGGCATGTTTTGTCAGTCATACAAGGGTCTTGTCTTGGTGGGTGGAGGCGGGGCTGTTAGCATACACACAGTGCACAAGAGTGTAACGTAGATAAATTGCAATATATTGTCATCGATTTTTTTATATTTTTCTTTATGACTTTTCTTCAAAGTAATGTTAAAATCTCATCCCAACTTATAGACCCAATTTTGTGTATCGTCTCGTTAAGTATTCCGCGAACGTTTTAGTTCAACGTTTTTCTTAATCTGTGTAAATTTGGTTCTTGCAATATCATTACTTTATTCCCATATCACATTTTTTTCCGAACCTAATTTCCCCCAAAACTTTAATGACTTTTACAAAATAATTTACTAACTATAATATTCGACTCCATGCTACTAAAATGACACAATTTTTCTCATAATATTATGTAAAAATTTGACTTTTTTCTTCTACTAATTTTTCTCTTTTCACTGTATTTTCGTAAAATTTCAGCTGTTTTTTCCATTTGTTCTGTTTTTTCCTCAGCTATTTTAAGTTTGTTTTTTTTGTCAAAAAAATGTTATTCTAATTCTGACTTTTTTCCTATAAAAATGTGATCTTATTACCATAATATAACTATTTCCATAAACTAATTTTCAAAAATTAGTATAACTTGAAAAAAACATTTCAACTCTGTGCTGCTAAAACGACATCTCCTCACATTATTCAATAAGTTTATTCTTGCAAAACAACCATTTTTCTTTACGACGTGATTTTTTTCCTCTGAATATTTTAATTTTATTTTCTGAACATTGCAGAACATGCAGTAATAGAAGAAAAAAAAGGTTTGACACATCTCATGTGGTGTTCCTTGTTGCTCAGGTATCTGTACCTGCTCTTCTCCAATGATGACCTGATGTCTTTTGAAAGCTGGGTCTTCAACACGGAGGCCCACCCGCTTCCTGTACTGCACCTGGGCAACATCACCTTGCCGGGAAGCGAGCCAGCCCAGCAGTAAAAGGGCAGGGCAGGGCCGGACCAAATCCCACCCTCCACCTCACCCCTGAATCAGTACTGGACTATGGGACGACATGAGACGTGGAGCACTGAGAGGCTGAGAACTCCCTGGAAAGTTTTCTTGTCGTTCTGAAGAAGTTTGCTCCAAAGGGGCGGAATATGTCCTTTTTCTTCTCATTTCCAGGGGAATTTTGACATTGAAGCAAACTCTTTTTCCAATATCTTGTACATGAGGACTATGAGCTGCCACACAAACCTGGGGGCGGGGCCTAGGCTGCTGCCATCTTCCTTTTGTTCTTTTGAGAGATGTGAATCATTCTAAGTGGACCACTTCTGAAATCAAGGCTGTAGCGTGACTTGGTACATCTTCCTCCAAAAAATAAGCTTTGTGCTGCTATGCCGTTGGCTGCTGCTTTTTGTCATCCCTTGTTGTTTCCGGTGTTTGCGTACGATCATCGGACACTTTCTGAAATGAAGTAAATCTAACAAGACGCCTTTCGACTTTGTCGGAATCTTCTGCCTGGTTTCCCACCACTGGACCCTGTGCCGCCACAGCTAGCGTTTATTTTCTTTCATGTCCACTCAGTCCTGGGCCGCCGTCCATTGCAGCTTCCTTATTTTTCGCTCGTTTCTACACTTAAGCAACGAGTATTTTCTTTTGTTTTTGTGTTTCACCCAAAACAACTTTATCGTAAATAACCCAAAATGTTGCCAGAAAAAACAACTTATTTGCCGCATCGTTGCATTTCACCACCCTCAGCCATAAACAAATTAAATATTTGAACATGTAACCGGTCCTCGCAAAAACAAAAGTATGTTTGTCAAAGTCCCAAAACCCAATTTCCTGTTTAGTTGATGAACAAAGTCATGTGGTACCTACGATAATCAGCGCATTTGTAGATTTAAACTTTTTATTCAAGCTACAAAATGTACCGAGCCACCTTTTCAACGTTGCAATAGGAAACCTTAATTTGCGACTACTAACATCACTGTGCTGATTCACGTTGCATGAGTCTTTTTACCACTACTTAAATTATTGATTAGAAAAAAAGTCGGATGAGTTTTTATTTGTGACTACCTAAATTCATTGAATAAAAGTTACATGAGTCTTTTTACAACTACTTCAATCATTGATCAGAAAAATGTTAGATGGCTGTTCATTATTAAGACTGATTAAATTGATCTCATAAAAGTTGGATGAGTAGTTACGACTACTTAAATCATTACTCGGATAAACGTCGGATAAGTATTTACGGCTACTCGACATTGATCGAATAAAAGTCGGATGAATCTTTATTTACGACTAAATATGTTGGACAAACAATGGATGAGTCTTCATTTGTGAATACTTCAATCATTAATCATATAAAAGTCAGATGAGTCTTCATGTGTTGGGTTAACTGTTGGATGATATTTGACTTTCAGCCAAACACAAAGCCAGAAGAGGCGAAAATTGCACTAAATGACCAGTTTAGCAATCTTTTGTTGTGTTTTGTAAGCGAGCCTTTCTGGAGCTGTGAAGTACATGCAATGAAAAATGGCAACAAAGATGGTAAGCTAGTTAGTCTTGAGCAGGTATGTCGTGTGACAAGGTGTGCTTGTGTACATACTAACCAAATTTCATCTGGGTTATTCTTGGGAGAGATGACGTGCGTTTTCGGCATGAGTTTGCGTGGATGTGAATAGATGATTTTTGTTAAATGATATGAGTTTGGATTCTTGGCAAAGAAAAGTGCAGAAAAGTCATCTCATTTCAGTTTTTGCTCTGCATTGATGACATTTTTTTCCTACTCCTCCTGTCACCTCATCTCTCTTACTGCTGGGGGGTCACTCTCCCCATCGCATCCAGGCGACAGCGTGCCAGGAGCCGCGTGGACAGTGTTTGTATTTTTACTCAACTACTAAGGAAAGTGAGTGTAATATGTTTGAAAAGTCCTACACAAATTCAATAAAGATGTTGCTACAAGTGAGCAGGACACTTCAGACCTCACCTTTTATCCGCCCATTAACCACCTGCGCCGTTCACACAGGAGCCAGGACAGGAGGAAGGAGTATGAGTACGGGTTTCCATACAGTTGTTGAAATATCCTGCTTCTATTTTATTTAGGCGTCATCCTGCAGACGCATCGGCCAATCAGCTACTCCTCTTCCTCCTCCTCCCGGTGAATGACGTACAGGTGTGTTGGCAGCCGGACTTTCCCACGCTGACTTTACACACCACAAGCTACCTACTCTCTTTATGTTTCCAAGATTATATATATCATGATATCCGTGTATCAATTTTTCCAAGGAAAAAAAATTGTACACACATCTATAGATTATTTCAGAAAATACTGTCTTTTAATTTAGAAAACAAATAGAGAAAATTTGAAAATATTAAAACTGTTGATTTTTCTTCTGGAGCTGGCTGATATTCAAATATCTAATAAACTCAACTCGATTCTTTTCAAGAAAAACTGCTGAATTTAAAACAAATTAAGAAATCTAAAAAATACTCGATAGTATAGTTAAAAATATTTTAATTTAAATGACAATTTATGTCAGTGGACCTCAAAGTATTGCTTCCACAGACCGACTACATCCTCAGTCGTGGTCAGCAGACCCCGCCCCCACTGTAAACAGTGTGGACCGGACGCTGCTTCCCCTTTTTGAGGTGTCGGACAGTTTGCCAGAACCTCTTCGAGGCCAACCGAAAGTCATGCTCCATTGGCTCACCGAACTCCTCCCACACCCCAGTTTTTGCGTCAACCACCCCTGAAGCCGCATGCTGCTTGGCCTGCCGGTACCGGTCCGCTGCTTCGAGAAGCCATCCTTGCTTGGTAGGACTCCTTCTTAAGCTTGATGGCAGCCCTGACCTCTTGTGTCCACATTGAGTTCGGGTCTTGCCGCCATAACTGGCACTGGAAATTGAGGCAGGGAATAAGGTCCATTTGGACTCAATATCCCCGTCCTCCCACGGTATACGGGAGAAGCACTGCCAGAGGTGAGAGGTGACTCGATGAACAGGAGACTCTGCCAGACATTCTCAGCACTTCTCAATCCCACTGAAATACCTTCTGAGAGGAAGCAGAGACTGAGGACACGTACAGGGACAGTTCAATCCCCATGGCTGAGGTATCAGGGGTAGTCAAAACACTCCCCAGTGGCAAGGCTCTGGAGGTGGAGTTTTGCCCTGAGTTCCTCAAGGCTCTGGATGTTGAGGGACTGTCTTGGCTGACATGTCTCTTAAACATGCATGGAAGTCGGGAACAGAACCTCTGGACTGGCAGACCGGAGTGGTGGTCCCTATTTTTAAATAGGGTGACCCCAGGGTGTGTTCCAACTATAAGGGGGATCACGCTCCTCAGCCTCCTTGGGAAAGTCTCTTCCAGAGTTCCGGAGAGAAGGGTAGTCGAACCTCGGTTACAGGAGGTGCAATGTGGTTTTAGTCCCGGTCGCAGAACACTGGACCAGCTCTACATCCATGCAAGGGTACTGGAGGGTACTTGGGAGTTTGCCCAACCAGACAACATGTGCTTTGTGGATTTAGAAAAGGCATTCTACCGCGTCCCTCATGGTTTCCTGTGGGGGGTGCTCCGGGACCACGGGATTGGTGGCCCAATACTATGTAAATTCACAAGTTGTAAATTTACATGGAAAAAGTCACAATATTACAAGTACTACATTTCAAAGAAAAAGTCATATTATGAGAATAAAGTCATAATTACCTTCCCAAATGTTTTTTACTTCATATTTCTATTATCATAATAATGATTGTAAATAATGAACATAAATTGAACAAATTTATAAATACTTTCCATTAATAAATATATCATTTAAAAATAAAAATAAATCACAAAAATATACTTTTTTCCGGATAAAAAACTACAATAATACTAGCAGGGGCATCCAATGTGTGACCTGCAGTTGTGTTTTTTGTTTTTTTATTGGCCTGTGGCACATTGTAGAAATAAAATTCAGCCAAAAATGGGAAAATTAGAGCAAAAAGGCAAAATGTTGATACTAACAACTCTGAACAAAACAAAGCTTTGTCTTTAAATAATATACTGTATGCGTCCCTCTGTGGGAAGGTGTGGTCAACCCTGGTAATAATTCTTGTAATATGCTGTAATTGAATAGAAAACAACTATTAATTAGACTGCATATTTGAAAAAGGAGCATGTAAACGATACTTAGTGTTAAGAGGAGGACAGTATGAATGACGCTAAAAGTACAATCATTTCCAGTCATCAACAGGCTGTGTGTGTACTTGATGACACGCTGGGCTAACTTTTTTCAATCGAGTGTTTATTTTGTGACGTGGGGCTGAGTTTTATGAGCTCAAGGACGTGACTTTTGTTTCTCTGATGCTGTGTTTCTTTTCTTCGCTGGCAAAAAAAAATCAGTAGCGGGGGAATCTCATTACAAACACTTAATGGCCCCCTCCCCAACTAAATGATGCATTAATAACCCAAAGGCACACACTCTATGCTGGTAAAAATAAGTGTAAAATGTGAAGAACTGAATTTGGGCAAAAATAAAACCATTTTATAGGGCCCTACTTAATATGCTTCTATTTCAATAGTTACACTTCAGATTACAACACAGATCATATTTTACAATTTGTGTATTAGGAAAAACTGAGTGAGGTGGAAAAAAATTAATCTGTACCTCTTTTAAACATGGGGTGTCCAAAGTGCCACCCAGGGGGGCATTTACAACCTCTGGCTGTTTTTTGTTTCTTTAATAGGCTAACTACACATTCTATAAATATAATCTAAGAAGAAAATGATACAAAAAAATCCAGTAGTAGTAATTTTACAAGAATAAAGTCCAAAGTAAAGCTATATGAGTAAAAACAAGGTCATTTAGGTAGCCCATACATCCATCCATTTTCTATACCGCTTATCCTCAGGGTCGTGGGTATGCTGGAGCCTATCCCAGCCGACTTTGGGCGGAAGGACCCTGGACTGGTCGCCAGTCAATCACAGGGCACATATAGACAAACATTCACACTCACATTCATACCGATGGACAATTTAGAGTCGCCAATTAACCTAACATGCATGTTTATGGAATGTGGGAGGAAACTAGAGTACCCGGAGAAAACCCACACACGCACGAGGAGAACATGGAAACATGAGCACAAGCTCATCTTTGATGATACCAGCCCAAACCAGTACTCCAACTCGCTGGCATCTGAGTTGGACTGGAGCTCTCTGCCCTTTACCGATCCAGCCACGAGCCCATCCATCAGGCCCATCAAGACCCACTCTCATTTCATCAGTCCATAAAACACTTCCTGTGACGTGACAGGAAGTAGAGAGGCTTTTAGCGTCCTGACTGAGTCACTCTGAGCAAATAAAAACTCAACTTAGAGCAGCGGAACCATTAATGGATCACTGGATGTTTGCACACATGGGACTCACGTGCACACACACACACACACACGTATGCTGTTCAATGTGTGTGTGTTTAATTTGTTAATCGCACTGGCCGGGATCCGCTCGGTTCTTTCCTTATGCTGCTTCCAGAACTAACAAGAGGGAAATTATGGTAACCATTCTTCATAATAAGTAAATTCTCTATTAACTATATTTTTATATTAATAATAAAATACAATAAACTAAATACATTTTTTCTTTAATATTTCTATTTTATGCTTCTAAAATGATTTTTTGATAACATTTTTCCAATTAAACTTTTTTGTTAACTTTTCGGTAAAATTACTGCCGATGTTCTAATTTGTTTTCCATTTGCTGTATTTATTAAGATATGTCAGCGTTGAAGAATAGCACATATTTCTGGTATTTTGCTAGTTTTTTTTCTTCCAACTTTCCATACATTTCAACTTTCTAAAAATAATGCTGACATTATTTTTTCACAAAATATTCCTGTAAAATTGCAACTTCTTTCTCGTTGTAAACTTTCCTCTCGCAATTATGACTTTCTTGACATAATATTTCGACTTTACCACTGTAAAATAACTTTTTCCGCAACCTAACTTAAAAAAATATTTTATACGTTTTTCTTGAATATTTCAACTACATGCAACTAAACTGATATTTTTCTCTTAACTCTTTGACCATTGACTGTCAAAGACGTCTTATAAAATGGTAACGTTGACTGCTGGCGTCTTTTGCATGGGGGGTGGAGGGAGGGAGTTCCCACACTTCCTCTTCTGCTGACTAAGAAGACAAAGAAGCCCCCTCTGCTGGGACTCTCCCCACATCACACACACACACACACACACAATACCATGTAGTTATTGTTTCATGTCTTGTGAGCACATGAAGAGTAGCGAGCTTTAAAGTGTGACAACTGATGACATGACTACATGTGTTATTTCACCATATTACAATAAAGACATGATTTGCATTACAAAAAAATGCTCTTTCATAGTGCATATTCAACTATGTAGTAAACAGGTTGCCATATTGCTACACTATGTGCATGAAAGGTCAGGCTTAGAGGGAGAAAAAAAAAAGTCATTTTTCCGTAAAGTGCTTCACATCAACTTCATATTTACAACAAATCACAAAACAAATAATCATCAACCTCACATCAAAGTTATTCTACATACCAAATATATATTTATATACGTGCTCTGGAGCCAAAAAAATCGTGACTGTTCATTAGACAGCAACGAGCGGGGGCCGCCATTTTAGACAGAAAAAACGGAAATATCGGACTGTTTAAGTATGGCCACAAAACCACTTAAATCGTTCCCAAACGTCACAAAAATAGACATTAGTCGTCCCTAAGAGCGTTCATAATGAGTACATCACGTTTGTGACACTTGAAAAGGACACCTACCTGTTAAAACAGGAATAAAATAATTGAGACGCGTTGGCGATAGCAAAGTCTTCCTCCAGCGAATGAGGACATCACGTGACCTCACAGCACTCCTTTAGCGAGAGAGAATAGCTGAAATGCCCCTAGTGGCGAAATTATGAACATCCCATTCATCATAGTGTATTTGCCAAAACAAATGTTTCAATGTCCCAGACAAGTTAAAGTTTCTCTAGTCTATTAATGCAGACAAAATTAAAAACATCTCACAGAAGGTAGTATATATTTTGTGTGCGTCACACACTGTCTTTACTGGCAACCTTTTCTCAATCAAATCTTACTTATTGTGCATTATTTTAAAATGGGCGCTGTGGAGACTGCTGCCTCTCCAGCAGCTCTCCAGTTTTCGAACAGGCTTAAGAACTCCTTTGTCCATCGTGCCATCAAACTCTACAACTCCTGACTTAGGAGGGGAGGACGTAGAGTACAGAGAACAGTAGCCATTTACATTCACATTTACTTGTGCAACACATACACACAGAAATGGACACTTTTCCTTTGGTGCAATAACTTTACTCTATGGTGTCCCATAGTGCAATAATATATATATATACAGTATATATAATATTTATTATATTCTATACAAGCCATATTCAGTTCGTTATATGTACTTTCATTCATTCATTCATTCATTTTCTACACTTATATTACTTAATTTTAATTTATACATAATTGTTATTCTTTTATATATTAGTTAGGTGTTCAGTTTATTCTTTAGCTGTGTGCTGCTTTTTTGTCTATGTGTGTACTGCTTTTCTGATGTGCTGCTGAAAATGTGAAATTTCCCTGAGGGAGTCATTCCACAATTATCAATACAGTTAAGTTTAAGTCTGAGTATATCATTTCTTGTAAGAAACTCTCCAGCATCCTATTTCTAAACAACTAGCCAGGAAAGACTGCGGACAGTCATCACAAATGATGACTTTTTAAACATGTCCAAGGAGGGAGTTCATGTCAATGTCTTTGATGTTTTATACCACAGGGCGTCCAAACCTTATTCTACCTCATGGTGAAAAATGACAGCACGCAACTTTGCCACTTCAATGTTTTGTAAAGCTATGCATGTAGATATGCTTAGAAGTTATATATATTTCATCTCAGCTTTGTCATATAGGCGAAAAAGCATATAATTAACATCAACTTCACTCTTTGTCCTTTTCCCCCAATTTTTTACTGCTTTTTCCATAATTAAAAAAAAAAATTAAATTTATTTTTTTTAATAAATCTTTGTAAATGTACTTCATGTGTTTCAACTCTATGGGTCTCTATTGGTCTAAAACAACACTATTTTTCCTCACAAGTTTATTTTAGCAAAATTCAGACTTTTAATTAAAAAAAATCTTTCTTAATATTCATTCATTCAATTTCTATACCGCTTATCCTCATTAGGGTCGCGGGTATGCTAGAGCCTATCCCAGCTGACTTTGGGCGGGAGGCAGGGTACACCCTGGACTGGTTGCCAGTCAATCGCAGGGCACATATAGACAAACAAAGACATACAAGCATTCACCCTCACATTTATATTCACTTTATTCTTGTATTCTCTGCTGGTTTTATTTCAACTAGTTCAACTTTCTTCATGCGGTGTTTATTCTCATCGTTATGACTTTACTGTGGCCGCACGGTGGCTGAGTGGTTAGCACATTGGCCACACAGTCAGGGGATCTGGAAGACCTGGGTTCAAATCTCCGTTGGGCATCTCTGTGTGGAGTTTGCATGTTCTCCCCGTGCGTGTGTGGGTTTTCTCCGGGTACTCCGGTTTCCTCCCACATTCCAAAAATATGCATGTTAGGTTAATTGGTGACTCTAAATTGTCCCTCAGTGTGACTGGTTGTTTGTCTATATGTGCCCTGCGATTGACTGGCGAACAGTCCAGGGTGTTTCCCGCCTCTCGCCCAAAGTCTGCTGGGATAGGCTCCAGCATCCCCGTGACCCTAATGAGGATAAGCGACATAGAAAATGGATGGATGGATGACTTTACTGTCATAATACTTTGACTATTATTGTTTTTTTTTTGGGGGGGGGGTGCATTTTTTGTTGACATAATCATAATAAAATAATGAACTAATACAACGACTTTTAAAAATAAGATTTTGTTCAATTGTCTACTGTTTATTTCTAAATTTAATAGGAATACCATTCCAAAGACTATTTATTTTTAGAAGTCTTCTTTAGTCACCTGGCAACGCCAAACGACTGGCGACCAATCAAAGGGCTCAAAAGGGCGCGTTGACGCGAACTAATCCAAAATTGTGTTCAAGTGTTAAACAGTGATCCCCCTCTGGCTTCATATGGCACTAAGAGTGTTTGCTATTAACATATGTTAATATTAGAGTATGTAAATAACTAAGAGTCTCAAAGTGGTGCTTTTATAAGGCAGAAATCAGGAGTCCAAAAGCGAGGACTGCGTCGTGGCGCGGAGGCCTACATTTGGGTCGTGCTGCGGTAGTATAAGAGTTGAAGCCGGCTGGTGGAAGAGGACGCTTTACAAAGCGAGCTAACGGTGAAGCTCCGTGTCAGCGATAGCGACAGCCCGGGTGGACTCATGGTGGCCGGGGATACCGAGGACATGTAACATCCTCTGTCTGCCTCCAAACCTCCCACAAACATTCTGAAAGACGGCGGGGAGCTCTTTTGGGAAAAGTACGTATGTTTCATATCTTACCCGGTTGCTAATGGCGACCGTAAAAGTTTGACCACCGCTTTTTTGATGGAAAAATTTGAAATTGAAGGATTCCTCCCACTCCACCCTTCTTCAGACTAGATGGCGAACAGCTGTGGTGGTGGTTGGTTGTCGTTTGTCGACATATGGACACAAATGCTCAGCTAACTAACTCCCTAGCAAACTTGCTAACTTTACACTTCAACTAACTAGCTAGCAAACTGACGTCACTCGTTTTTGTTTTTTTTTACTCCTAAGCTTTTTTTTTTTTATTTCTCGCCATAGAACTTAAGCTGTTATTTCAAACAATGTAATCTTGGGTTGGGTTTTGTGTAAAAAAAAAAAAAAAACACATTTAACGAGCGCTCGGTATCTCTCTCAGCACTTCTAGAATAAAAGCACAGAGTGCGTGAGGCTTCTAGAACTATGTGCGCGTGCGTGCGTCACCACTCTTGGCGTCCCACTTTTGCATTTGCCTTTTTATGTTGGTTGATATGTGAACATTCAGGATGAGATGTTGTCACAGTATTTCATGCTTCGGCACATTCACCGACTATGGTTCATTTTCCTACTTTTGATGGACAGCCACCTGCCACTTCATTAGGTACACCTGCCGTTATGATTATTTTTGTGCCGGTATCCAGCTGAGAACTAATATTTTGACTTGATAATTTAGTCAGAATGTGTCCAGTGGAGTATAGTGGTACCTCGGTTAATGACCACCCTGGTTAGCGTGTGTTTCGGTTAACATCCAAAATGCATGCTACAATTTTGCCTTGGCATGCGTTCGCTGCCTCGTTTAACGTCCAAAATACCGTCCGGTTTGTTTACGCGGCCGTCTTGGCTCACACGCCCCAGACAAAATCAGGTGATACTTGATGTGCAGTGCTTTGTGGGCCGCGAGTGCCATTTTAGAGCAACAACGTTTGTTTATATCAAATTTGCTGCGGTAGAGAGAAAGACACCAAAACAAGAGCACCAGATGTTACAGTTTAAAGAGAAGACACTTGTCATTTCAGAGGTGGCTTCATCAACTGTGATGCACCACATGTCTCCGGTTCCCGCATTAATCAACCTGGTGGTGCATCTCATTTTATATCCATAACACTCATTTCTGCTCTGCTTGCAGCAATAAAACATAAGCATTCAAACTCAATGCAGCATGTTTGCGGCATTCAATCAATTTGCACACACATCCTCTATTTTGTGTGTTTGTTTTTTTTATTTAATTAAAATTGTGGTCATTGATGTTTTGTTTTTTTCCAACAAAACCAGGAAAAATTATATTGAATGTTCAATTGTCCATTCGTTTGTCGTTTTTGCATCATTTTCTGCATGTAAAACGATAATAATAAACGATTCTAATGTGTTTTGTGTTAACATTTTTGGGTGTCTGGAAGGAATCATTTGGATTTTTTTTTTAATGGGAAAAGTTGCTTTGGTTAAAATACTTGGAATGAAAATTTAGGGTCAAAGTACTTTAACTGAAAATGACACAAAGTGGCAAATTTTTCAGTATAAAAAAAAAAGTTTTAAATATATCATTATTTGGACATTTGTAAACATACTGTATATTTATACATATTCTCTAAAATGTTCATATATAATTGTATTTGAAATTCTTTATACAAAAGTGCATGAGTGACACAAGTGTTCCCCGGTGGCGTGCATGTGTGACAATAATGTTCACTGGAAGTGTGCATGAGCGCATCCAAACCATGCGGTTGTGGAGAAACCCTAAAACACTATTTTGGGGTCCACCCTGAATCTTGGGGCGCGGTAGTTTGCGTCACATGACTGACAGCTGTTCCTTCTGCCCTCAGCTAAAATAAACGCAGCAAGAAGATGGCCACCAAGGAGGCAAAGAGCACTGCCATCAGTGTCCTGTCGTGGGAGCAAATAAGTCGCCTGGACGAGGTCTTGAGCGAGGTGGTTCCCGTCCACGGCCGCGGCAACTTCCCCACGCTGGAGGTGCGCCTGAAGGACATTGTGGCGCGGGTGCGTTCCAGTCTTGCGCTGAGCGGCGTGGGTGTGAAGGACGTGCGTCTGAATGGCTCCACTGCGAGCCACGTGCTGGTGCAGGACATCGGCTGGAGCTACAAGGACCTGGACATCATCTTCAGGGTGGACCTGCCGCATGAGGCTGAGTTCCGCCTCATCCGTGACGTGGTGCTGGGCACCCTGCTGGACTTCCTGCCCGAGGGCGTCAACAAAGAGAAGATCACGGCCATGACCTTAAAGGAAGCCTATGTGCAGAAGCTGGTTAAGGTCAACACGGAGCAGGACCGCTGGAGCCTCATCTCGCTCTCCAACAACGACGGTCGCAACGTGGAGCTCAAGTTTGTGGACTCGATCCGCCGGCAGTTTGAGTTCAGCGTGGACTCCTTCCAGATTGTCCTGGACTCCATGTTGGCCTTCTATGACGCTGAGGACGCCACGGCCATGACAGCCGCGCGCCACCCAGCTGTGAGTGGCGAAAGCATGTATGGCAACTTCCAGGCGGCGCTGGGCCACCTTCGAGACAAGCTCATCGCCACCAAGCGACCCGAGGAGATCCGAGGTGGGGGCCTGCTCAAGTACTGCAACCTGCTGGTCCGAGATTTTCGGCCCGCCAGCGAGGAGGAGCTGAAGGCGCTGGAGCGCTACATGTGCTCGCGCTTCTTCATCGACTTCCCTGACATCGGCGAGCAGCAGCGCAAGGTGGAGGCGTACCTGCAGAGCCACTTCGTGGGCGAGGAGGCCAGCAAGTATGACTACCTCATGATCCTGCGCCGCGTGGTCAACGAGAGCACGGTGTGCCTCATGGGCCACGAGCGCCGCCAAACGCTGCACCTCATCTCCCTCATGGCCTTCCGTGTGCTCGCCGAGCAGAACGCCATCCCTGACGCTTCCTGTGTCACCTGCTATTATCAGCCAGCGCCATATGTGCGCGACCACAACTTCAGCAACTACTACGTGGCCAACCAGAACATTCCAACATGGCTGCCCTGCAACTGACAGGACCTGGGGGGTGGGGGCCGGGTGGCACTGTGCGAGATACCCATGCGCCCTGCGTCACCGATGCTGCTGCTCGAGGAGCCATACGGAACTTCCACTTATGATCCTTTTCTCATTCCCGTGTGGAAAAGTGATTTTTATGTCTTTTTGGTTTCCTCCATCACGCCATAATGATGACGACGACGATGATGATGATGAAGCCTTCAATGCATGACAAAAAAGTGGGAGAAAAAAAGTAGAAAAAATTTAATGAAAGGAGAAGGAAAAAAAAAAAAGCACAGTTGAAAAGTTTGGGTTGGTGGTTCTGGTTTTGGTCAAAAAGGAGGAATTTACTTTTAATTCATTTTGTCAAAAATATTTGGGGAAAAAAATTTATGTTCTTGTGTGAGCTTGAACTCCGCCACCAGAGTGGCTGGTCTGTCTTTTAGTCTACAATCTGTGGGGCGAGGTCCACGTGCCGGTGCACCCTCAAAAGGAGACACACGGAGTGGGTGCACCTGAAACTGGACCCTGCTTGCTGCCGGTTCTGTCTATAATTATCCTTCGTCTTCCCTGGAGGGGACGTTGCCAGACCCTGCCCCTCATGCTGCATTCTAGAACCCATGTGTGGTCATGGGATCAGACACCCACCACATGTCCGCCATATTAGACCTTTGAGTCTGACAGGTGGCTACAAGCCCCGCCCCCGGGTGATGATATCATGCTATTGTTATTATTAGCTCATCAGTTTGGTCATGCTTTGCAATGATTGGCGGCCGTTCAAGCAAGGTCTGTTGGGAAAGAACTTGTTACGCAAGGGTCACCAACCCCTGGACGCCCCCGTTCCGCCCCCGCATGAACCACATACGTTTCTCGGAATCTTGCTCCTTTTCCCAGTTGGTGTTTGCGCCAGATAACCAGCAGCACCTCTTATCTGGTGCTGAGAGGGTGGGTGGCCCCGGCCCCCCACCCCCTCCCCTCTGCCTATGTTGTTTAGTGCCGCCTACTGCTGCTCTGGACCAAATAGTTGAAGTGGTTCAAAACCACTCAACATTTTTCCCCATTTTTGTTACATCTTGTGTGATTTGTTTTTGTTTGTTTTATGAGTTGTTATTGAATTAAACGCCCAGCAGAGGAGGTCCTTTCTTTTTTGGACACTTTGGACCCCACCTCCCCCATCAGGTCACTCCTGTTGCGCCCCCTGGTGGTATTGGCATCACCCTGAGAGGAATGAAATTAAGCTCACTGCTCAGGGATGGAACTGCGTTTGTTTTGTTTTGTTTTTCTTTTGGCAAGTCTAGCACTATACTCTGTTGGCCGCTGCTTTAGCTAGCTTGGCGCTAGCTTGGCAGTGTGTGTCCTGTCGGGGTACACAATTAGCGGACATGGTCCTGCTAGCGCTCACTTCAGGTTGCGTGGCGGTTTCTGTGCAATGGCACCATTGTAGGCTTGTGATGTCACCCCAACCCCCCAAAACTGCTTTTGTGAGAGTTTTTTGGCCTTTTTGATGCCAAGAATGAAAATAGTTTCCACTTGTAGTGTCCAGTGTGCCTGTCAGACTGTCATCAGGGTTAAATGCTCTTTGTGAGGAAAAAGTGAGGATGGAAGTGCCTTTTCTTTCATTTTTTTTCTGCTGTAAACTCGTCAGTGTTAAATTTTTTCGCTACTCTCGTCCGCTGGATGTTGATGGCGTTGTTGGATGGTCTGTGGCTACGCTTGCGTGACGTTCCAGTCTTAACGCCGTGAGGACCTTCTCAAGAAGAACTTGTGAATTTTCTTTTCTTTGCAGCAGATTTGTAATAATGAAAGTGTGTGTGTGTGTGTGTGGCATTATGAAATGTGTCAATTTTGACATGATTTTGTAAAAGTAGGACAAGAAAAAAAATCTTTGTCGCATTTGTGACAGTGATGACTTTTTTTTTTTTTTTTCCTCATTTGTCTGTGCCTTGACCTCGTTGGATGATAATGTGCCTGAAGAGGAAATGATGAATAAAGATATCAAATGCAACATGTACATGACTTTTTACACAACTTTACCTTTCAGTCAGATGTTCACTTTTTACAATTTTACTACTTCATAATTAACACAGGGGTGTCCAAAGTGAGGCCTGGGGGCCATTTGTGTGTTGTTTTTTTTAAAAATCCTGTGGCACATTTTAAATAATTTTTAAAAATCAAAAATTGAAAAATACTTTAATCTCAAAAGAAAGTTGTGATTTAACAGTTGTGGGAAAAATAATAAATACGATAAGATTTAGTCCATTTTACAAGAATAACATAAGAAAAAATATCATTTTAATTGCATACAGCTGAAAAATTGCTTTTAATAGGTAATATAGAAAAACAAAACTACTAAATGAATATTTTGGATAAATGGTTTGCAGAAAGTTATAATGCTACAAGAATAAAGGTATAATATTACGGGAATAAACCCATAATTATGAAGTTGGAAAATTAGAAAAAAAACAGTTGTAATATTACATTGTATTATTAATACTATGAGAATAAAGTCATAAATTTACAAGAAAAAAAGGTGAGAATAAAGTTGTACATTTACAAAAGAATGGGGGAAATTTAAGAGAAAAAAGTTGAAATATTACCAGATTACAATCATGAATTTACGAGAAAAAAGTACAAGAATAAAGTTGTACATTTACAAAAAAAGTGGTAATATTATGAGGAAAAAGTCATAAATTTACGAAAAAAGGTGGTAAATTAACAAGAAAAAAGTTGTAATATTTCAGGAATAAAGGCAATGTACAAGACAAAAAATATGATAATAAAGTGGTAAATCTATGAGAAAAAAGTTGTCATATTACAAGATTAAAGTCTAAAAATTGTGCACCTTCATGTTACAGGCATCACCTGAGCAAGTGTATTGCACAACCCAGCAGCGACAGAACCAATGTTACAATAGCGGTGAGTGTAACACGCATGACTTTCACACCAATAGCTGGGGTGTAACATTTTAAAGTGCATGCAGAACTAGATGAAGCTGCTGAATACTCACCACTCATACTTCAAATGCAGCAACTGCCATTGAGTGGAGTGTAAAAAAAAACGAGGTTGCCTACAGACAACACACAACGACAGGAGACACTGAGGTGAAGTGGGGTGTTTACTCCGTGCCGTCAGAGAGTTACAAATATTCGGAGCCTCCAGTGGGGCTTCATCGTGACGCAACGTGAGAGTAATCGGCCATTTTGTTTCGCAGGTGTCGTTTGTTTTTGCATCCTGGGCAGGTAGGAGAGCGGAACCGCCAGTCACTGCGTGGACTCAACTGACGTCATTATTGACTTCTTAACCAGCCGCCTCACCATATCACAGATGTGAATTAGGCCACACCCCCTCACCAAGGTATTTGACATGATGGAAGGCCATGCCCTTTTTTCTTGTCTTCATCCTGCTAACGGTACTTTGCATTTTACATCATTAGTTATTTTTTGGATTTCTTAGATATGCATGCACTATGCTTATTCATAAAAAATATTTAGGGAGGAAAAACAAGCGATATGGCCCTGTGTGGAAAAAGTCTAATAAGCCTTAGCAGCAACAACTGCAATCAAGCGTTTGTCATAACTTGCAAGGAGTCTCTTACAGCGCCGTGGAGGAATTTTACAGAATTGTGTTCATTCGGCCACATTGGAGGCTTTTCCAGCATGAAGCGCCATTTTAAGGTCATGCTACAGCATCTCAATAAGATTCAGGTCAGACTCCAAAGTCTTCATTTGTTTTTATTGGACTTACTGGTGTGTTTTGGATCGTTGTCCTGCTGCACAACCCATGTTGCTCTCAGCTTTAGGTCATCAAAAGATGGCTGGACATTATCTTTCAGGACTTTTTGGTAGACAGGAGAATTCGGGCTTCCTTTTATCGCAACAAGTCTTCCATGTACTGAAGCAGCAAAACAACCCCAGGCCATCACACTACCACCACCAGATTTGACTTTTGCTATTATGGTATTTTTCTGAAATGCCATGACACACCTTCCAAAAAGTTTGTTTCGTCAGACCACAGAGCATTTTCTCAAAGGTCTTGGGGCTCATCAAGATGTTTTCTGGCAAAATTGAGATGAGCCTTAAAGTTTTTTTTGCTCAGCAGTGGTTTTGGTCTTGGAACTCCATTTTTGCCCAGTGTTTTTCTTATGGTCGATTAGGATATAAGCTATTATATACATTTGACCTATCATTATTATTATTACATTGCATCTTTAATAATACCGGGGGGGCCGGGCCTTTTCAGTCAGAGGTCCTGACTTATGGAACAAACTGCCGCTACATGTTAGGCTTGCACGTTTATAAACTTATCTTTACTCCTTGGCTTTTAACACAAACTGAGAGTCGTCCTAATTTTGTTTTATTTGTTTTATTTCTCTTGTGATTCTATATTAGCATTTGTTTTATATTTATTGTTATGTTATATACTCTATTTTAACTATGCTGTGAAGCACTTTGGTCAACTTTGTTGTTTTTAAATGTGCTATACAAATAAAATGGATTTGGATTATTTGTATTACATTTTGGGACAGAAATAACTATTACAAATCAAATTAAAAATACTTAAGAAATATAGAAATCCATTCCATTCCATTTTCCTCCGCTTATCCGGGTCCGGGTCAGCAGTTTCAGTACGGAAGTCCAGACTTCCCGGTCCCCGGCGACCTCTTCCAGCTCCACCGGGAGGACACCAAGGCGTTCCTAGGCCAGCTGTGAGCCATAGTCCCTGCAGCGAGTCCTAGGTCTTCCCTGGGGCCTTCTCCCGGCTGGGCATGCCCGGAACACCTCACCAGGGAGGCGCCCGTGAGACATCTGGGGTAGATGCCCGAGCCACCTCAACTGGCTCCTCTTGATGTGAAGGAGCAGCTGTTCTATTGAGCTCCTCCCGGATGGCCGAGTTCCTCACCTCTATATCATCAATATCATCTCTTAGGGTGAGTCCAGGTACCCTACGGAGGAAACTCTTTTCCACTGCTTGTATCCGCGATCTCGTTCTTTCGGTCATGACCCATAACTCATGACCATAGGTGTTCCGTTTTCTCCCAAGGAAAGGGCAACCCGGTGTGCAAAAAGGATGTTACTCAAACTTCAAATTGCTAGTCCAATTTTTCTGTTTAATTTTTTTTTTCAGAAGTAGCAGCATCAGCATCAGCATCAGCATCAGCATCAGCATCAGCATCAGCATCAGCATCAGTTAATAAACCAAGTAGCTGCACGCAGGATTGAAAGGTGAAATCTGTGACAAACTAACGCCTCCTTTTAAAGAAGCAGGTAAGATCACGTGACTACGGACACACACCGCTCTTAAAAGGACACTACACTATTTACAGCGTCCGAGTTCTAGATAGGTCTGACATTGTTTAAATGAAACAGGAAAAAAACACAACACCTCCCATTTAAGTTCCTGATCTTAAGATCCAGGGAACTTACCAAATGCAGTGATTTTTTTTTTTTTTTTCACACATGTCTATGCATCTGCCATTGTCCAAAGTCAAACGCATTCCACTGGCAGTTGTGTGGTGTACTGCCTGGATGTGAGGTATGGAATGTGAAAGCTCTTTTGCCTTCATGTATGTGCATGTGATGCAATGGACATGGTGGCAGCGCTAAGCTTACACCAACCAGCCGATAGGGGTAATGGCAGTGAATGAGAGGTGCTTGCGCAACGACTGGGACCAGGGGACTGGGCAGTGTATGAAGAATGAGAGGGCTCAGGAAGGGACGGGGTCAAGGTGGACTGGGGATTTTGGTCTTCCACAGGGAGAAGAACCACCAGCCTTCTCACATCTCTTCTGATAACTGCCATTGGCAGTGAGGAACTCCTCTTCTTTCGGCTACCCACTAGGAAGAAGGGGAGGCCAGCACATGTTGCAACGTCAGCATCCCTGACAACTCCTTTATTGTCAGGGTCCTTTTAAAGGAGCAGGTAAGATCACGTGACTACGGACACACGCCGATCTTAAAGGGACACTACACTATTTACAGCGTTCTAGATAGGTCTGACATTGTTTAAATGAAACTGGAAAAAACACAACAATAGGTGAGGGTGGGAACATAGATCAATTGGTAAACAGAGAGCTTTGCCTTCCGGCTCAGCTCTCTCTTCACCACAATGGTCCGNGAAAATGAATGAATGAATGAATGAATAAGAAAGCAAACTACCCTCAATACTTCACAGTTGGAAATGTTAATAATGATGATGTAAGGTAAGTAGCTGAGAAGTTTAATAACTTTGAACCAAAACTGGAAAAGGAGATCCCAAAATCCTGGTGAGTGGAGGAAGAGAAGGAGACAGGAACCCTAACTCCATGTTTTTTACTAAAGTGACCAAAGAGGAAATCATTGACATTATACAAAAATGTAAAGCAAAAACATCAACTGGTTGTAATGGAATTGGAATGGAAACGATAAAAATGGTTATCAATGAGATCGTAGAACCTATCATTCCAGATGGGCAAATTCCCAGACAAAATGAAGACAGCTAAAGTAGTTCCAATCTTCAAAAATGAAGATAAACATAATTTCACAAACTACCGACCAGTTTTATTATGAGCTCATCCATTTTCTTCCGCTTATTCGAGGTCGGGTCGCGAGGGCAGCAACCTAAGCAGGGAACCCCAGAGGTCCCTCTCCCCGGCCACTTTGTCTAGCTCTTCCCAGCGGATGCCGGGGCGTTCCCAGGCCAGCTAAGAGACATAGTCTCTCCAACGTGTCCTGGGTCTTCGCTGAGGCCTCCTACCGGTTGGACGTGCCCTGAACACCTCCCCAGGAAGGCGTTCGCGAGGCATCCTAACCAGATGCCCGAGCCATCTCATCTGACTCCTCTCAATGCGGAGGAGCAGCGGTTCTACTTAGAGTCTCTCCCGGATGACAGTGCTTCTTTTGGCTCAGCTCTCTTTTCACCACGACAGATTGGTGCAGAGTCTGCATCACTGCAGACGCCGCACCAATCCGCCTGTCCATCTTGCGTTCCATCCTTCCATCACTCGCGAACAAGGGCAATGTTTTGTGCCTCCATTGTCGATGCGGCTGATCGGAGCTGTGGCCGTAAGGTGGTCTGTGCCTGTCGTAACGGTAATCCCACAACCCGTTGGTGGACACCAGGGGTGAGGGATGCCGTCAAGCTGAAGAAGGGGTCCTATCAGGCCGTTTTGGCCTATGCGACTCTGAAGGCAGCTGACCAGTACCGGCAGGCCAAGCGGTCTGCGGTTCTGGCAGTGACTGAGGAAAAACCTCGGACATGGGAGGAGTTCGGAGAGGCCATGGAAAAGGACTTCCGGATGGCTTCAAAGAGATTCTGGTCCACCATCCGCCGTCTCAGTAGGGGGAAGCAGTGCACAGTCAACACTGTGTATGGTGGGGACGGTGTGCTGCTGACCTCGACTCGAGATGTTGTGGACCGGTAGAGGGAANTGTTAATTACATTTTCCATGCCATAATTTTAATGTTATTTTAATGTAATAAAAATTGTATATACTGACATTTTATTGGGAAATAATTTTGTACGAAAAGTGAACATTCATTCATTCATTCATTCATTCATTCATTGCCGCTTATCTTCATTAGGGTCGCGCATATGCTAGAGCCTATCCCAGCTGACTTTGGGCGGGAGGCGGGGTACACCCTAGACTGGTCGCCAGTCAATCGCAGGGCAGAAAAGTGAACAAAAATTAAAAAAAACATTCAAAAATAGTTATTTTCTGAATGTTTAATATTCATATTGTATTGTGTGTATATATATATAAAGTATATTACATATGATTATATTATATTCTATTTTGTATATATTTTATTACTAACATACATATTATTATACTAATATTTAATCATTTTAAGTTTACTCTGTATCATTTCCAAAAAAACAAACAAAAACAAAATACATACATTTTTTAATAATATATATGACATATTATTTACTATATTGATGTTGGGATATGGCAGGCGATGGAGTATTAAAACCAGATTGTGAAAAAAAATTAGAGATTTCAAGAATAAAGTTGCAAATTTACAAAATAAAGCTATTAAAACTATAAATCTGTTTATGAGGGAAAAAAGTTGTAATATTACAAGAAATAAGTCACATTTAAGGTGGGATCACACTCCTCAGGCTACCTAGTAAGGTCTTTTCAGGAGTTCTGGAGAGGAGGAAGAGAAGAGGCAGTGTGGTTTTGGGTCCTGAACGTAGAACTGTGGACCAACTCTATAATCTTGGGAGTTTGCCCAACTAGTCTACATGTGTTTTGTGGACTTGGAGAAGGCATTCGACCGTGTTCCTCGGGGAATACTGTGGGGAGTGCTCCGGGATTATGGGGTATCAGACCATCAAATTGAGGCGGTTCGTTCCCTGTTTGACCGGTGTCAGAGTTTGGTTCACATTGCCGGCAATAAGTCGGACCCGTTTCCAGTGAGGGTTGGACTCCGCCAGGGCTGCCCTTTGTCACCGATTCTGTTCACTACTTTCATGGACAGAATTTCTAGGCGCAGCCAGGGCATTGAGGGGTTACAGTTTGGTGGCCGCAAGATTCGGTCTCTGCTTTTTGCACATGATGTGGTCCTGTTGGCTTCATCGAGCAGTGACTTTCAACTCTCACTGGATCAGTTTGCAGCTGAGTGTGAAGCGGCTGGGACGAGAATCAGCACCTCCAAGTCCGAGTCCATGGTACTCGCCCGGAAAAGGGTGGAGTGCCATCTCCGGGTCAGGGATGAGGTCCTGTCTCAAGTGGAGGATTTTAAGTACCTCGGGGTCTTGATCACGAGTGAGGGAAGGATGGAACGTAAGATGGACAAGATTGGTGCGGCGTCTGCAGTGATGCGGACTCTGCACCGGTCTGTCGTGGTGAAGATAGAGCTGAGCTGAAAGGCAAATTACATTCCATGGTCATGAGCTTTGGGCAGTGATCGAAAGGACAAGATCGCGAGTACAAGCGGCCGAAATGAGTTTTCTCCGCAGGGCGGCTGGGCTCTTCCGATACGGTGAGAAGCAATGTCATCCGGGAGAGACTCGGAGTAGAACCGCTACTCCTCCGCATTTGAGAGGAGCCAGATGAGGTTTCTCGGGCATCTGGTTAGGATGCCTCCCGGACGCCTTCCTGGGGAGGTGTTCAGGGCACATCCAACCGGTAGGAGGCCTCGGGGAAGACCCAGGACACGCTGGAGAGACTATGTCTTTCAGCTGGCCTGGGAACGCTTCGGCATCCGCCGGGAAGAGCTGGACGAAGTGGCCGAGGAGAGGGACGTCTGGGCTTCCCTGCTTAGGCTGCTGCCCCTGCGACCCGACCTTGGATAAGCGGAAGAAAATGGATGGATGGATAGATGGAGGAGTACTATCTTACAAACTGCCACATGACCTTACTTATGCATTCAAACTTAGTAACTGCAGGAAGTGTATAAATGTATTGAAATAGGGGAGACCCTACGGGGGTAGGATTTAATCAGCTTTGCTTCTTCCTTTTGGACTTGTGGAACCGTCAATGTATTCCAATGTCCTTTACATGCATGTTCAAATAAAATTCAACCATTACCATCACCGTTACCAAGTATAGGAGTTTAGGTATCTGAGGGTCTTGTTCACAAATCAGAGAAGGATGTAACGGGAGAGAATAGAGAGTTGGGTTCTTGTCAAAATTTAATTAATTATACTATTAAACTTACGACCCTGGGTCGTATTGTGAGTGAATTTAGTTGTGTATATTGTTACATTGTGTTTTGCTTGTTAGAAGCTCTCCCTCCCCTTTCTCTGTGTGTGTGTGTGTGTGTGAGAGAGACAGGAACGAGGAACAGGTGCTCATTCATTGGTCCTTTCCATAATTTTGGTGACACCGGATCGGATCCTCGGAGGAAGGAGCAGTTCTTAAACAGCACCTGAGACAGTGTTTCCCTCTCTGCTCCTCACCTCCACTCTCCCCCTGTGTGTTCAACTCATGTCATCTGTGTAGTTAATAGCGTTTGGTTGGCCCAGGCGTTTAAGTTTGTTTGTCTTCATTTGTAAAGGAATGCAGCAGCCACATGTTGTATTGTCTTTTCTTTTTCATTGTTTCTCCTTAGAGTGGCTGAACTCTATAAATCTTCTGGCTGAGTAATGCCACAAACTTGGTTGGTTAGGTTTTTCATTTGAGAGTGGGGTCGAGTGGAGCTTCATGCGGCGTCTGAGGTGCCCCTAGACCTGGGCCGTAACACGTGGTTATGAGGTCACATGTTTAGCAACAAGATGGCGTTGTCACATAGTTTATGCAATATTCAATAGTATATTTGTAGTTAGTATAATATATATTTAATTAGGGTTTAATTAAAAATAAAAGTACTCATTAATCATTCATTGACTTGCGGCCTTTACTTCTGGTAGTATGCTGCGTGGTGATGACATCACGTGGCTTGCAACAAGATGGCGCTGTCATGTGATTTGTGAATGATTCAATAATATATTTTTAATTAGTATAATATATATTTATATTATTTTAATTAAAAGTAAAAGTAGTCATTAGTCATTCATTAACTTCCGGCNTAATTATTTAACATTTAATATTGTAAAAATAACTTCAAATCAATTCAACATTTCAACATTTATGTTTTTTTATTTTTGAGTTTGAAAAGCTATAAATTAAAAAAATGAACAAACTATACTATATTTTGCATTAGTTATGTTATTTTTATTTTGTTAACTAAATTTTCCATGCCATAATTTTAATGTTATTTTAGATATAAAGTAATAAAAATGAGGTGTAATAAAAATTGTATACACTGACATTTTATTGGGAAATAATTTTGTACGAAAAGTGAACATTCATTCATTCCTTCATTTATTGCCGCTTATCTTCATTAGGGTCGCACGTATGCTGGAGCCTATCCCAGCTAACTTTGGGCGGGAGGCGGGGTACACCCTAGACTGGTCACCAGTCAATCGCAGGGCAGAAAAGTGAACAAAAATTTAAAAAAACATTCAAAAATAGTTATTTTCTGAATGTTTAATATTCATATTGTATTGTGTGTATATATATAAAGTGTATTACATATGATTATATTATATTCTATTTTGTATATATTTTATTACTAACATACATATTATTATACTAATATTTAATCATTTTAAGTTTATTGTGTATTATTTCTAAAAAAACAAACAAAAACAAACTACATACATTTATTAATAATATATATGACATATTAATTACTATATTGATGTTGGGATATGGCAGGCGATGGAGTATTAAAACCAGATTGTGAAAAAAAAATCAGAGATTTCAAGAATAAAGTTGCAAATTTACAAAATAAAGCTATTAAAACTATAAATGTGTTTATGAGGGAAAAAAGTTGTAATATTACAAGAAATAAGTCACATTTAAGGTGGGATCACACTCCTCAGGCTACCTAGTAAGGTCTATTCAGGAGTTCTGGAGAGGAGGAAGAGAAGAGGCAGTGTGGTTTGGGTCCTGAACGTAGAACTGTGGACCAACTCTATATTCTTGGGAGTTTGCCCAACCAGTCTACATGTGTTTTGTGGACTTGGAGAAGGCATTCGATCGTGTTCCTCGGGGAATACTGTGGGGAGTGCTCCGGGATTATGGGGTATCAGACCATCAAATTGAGGCGGTTCGTTCCCTGTTTGACCGGTGTCAGAGTTTGGTTTGCATTGTCGGACCCGTTTCCAGTGAGGGTTGGACTCCGCCAGGGCTGCCCTTTGTCACCGATTCTGTACATTACTTTCATGGACAGAATTTCTAGGCGCAGCCAGGGGATCGAGGAGTTCCGGTTTGGTGGCCACAGGATGGGTCTCTGCTTTTTGCAGATGATGTGGTCCTGTTGGCTTCATCGAGCCGTGACCTTCAACTTTGACTGGATCAGTTCCCAGCCCAGTGGGAAGCGGCTGGGATGAGAATCAGCACCTCCAAGTCCGAGTCCATGGTCCTCGCCTGGAAAAGAGTGGAGTGTCTGGGATGAGATATTGCCCCAAGTATTCTGAACAGTATTATTAGGAAAGGCAATAAGAAAGCGGCCGCACGGTGGCTGAGTGGTTAGCACATTGGCCACACAGTCAGGAGATATGGAAGACCTGGGTTCAAATCTCCATTGGGCATCTCTGTGTGGAGTTTGCATGTTCTCCCCGTGCGTGTGTGGGTTTTCTCCGGGTACTCCGGTTTCCTCCCACATTCCAAAAACATGCATGTTAGGTTAATTGGTGACTCTAAATTGTCCAT
>QODF01000184.1:1115704-1183740 GCA_024372805.1 Oostethus manadensis
TTTTTTTGTTAATGTATGACTTTTATTTTTTCACGTACATGTATGACTTTACTCTCGTAATGTAACCTTTTTTGTGGTAATTTTTTCTGGCAATATTAGGAATTTTTCCAGGAAGTGTCAGATGCTTTTTCTTTGTCCATGCAGCCCAATCGGTGTGTGTGCATTTTGCTGTACTTACTGTATGTTGTCTTGTGTGAGTTGAGTCATTTGCATGATAAAACTAGATGACTTTAGTGTTTTGTTTCTTGACTTTCAAGCAGCGCAACCGGACCAGGCCTCCTATCTTGGGACTTTTAGGTACGCACACAACGGTCTATTTTTATTTCCCAGGCGGCTGTGAGGGGATGAATGGGGTCTACGCTGTGCATCTAAGCTAGACTGTTCCTAATATTCTTGGAATGACGACGCGGTGCTAAAGTTTTGCAGTGCCATGCAGCAGAAAATCAAACCACCCGATGAGCCACTAAAATATTTTACAGCTGCCGAGCTTGCACTTTTGGTTACCATGGAAATACAACACACTCTCATGCCATGCGGTCATGTGACGCATGTCACCAACGAGCTTCATGCCGTGGGTCATGTGATTGACAAATGATGGGAGGCCACGCCCCTTTTAAAATTTACAAAATGTGAAAATGACTAAATAATTAGATGGAACAACATATATTGCAGAAATATTATGATAATTATAAATATTTGCTTTTTCAAACATATTTGTAAAAAAATTAAGAAAATAATATACTATAAACATGTTTTTTAAAATATCAAGTATATAATAAATACAAAATATTTGTATACATTGGCAAGTAAAAACGTATCAAAATGATCTATATCGATATCGTATATTCAAATCTGAACCAAAGATTTTTACGTTAAAATGTTTTACCACTTTATTCTCGTAAATGACAACTTAATTATTGGAATATTATGATTTTTATTCTCGTGAATTTATGACTTTTTTTCTCATAAGTGTACGCCTTTTTGTATTGCAAATTCACAACTTTGTTCTTGTAGCATTACGACTATATTCTTGTAATATTATCCTCGTAAATTTGCGACTTTATTTTTGGAATATTACAACTTTTTCCTCGTAAATTTACAACTTTAGTCTCGTAAATTTACTAATTAATTTTTGTAACACTGAGAGTTTTTTTCTCGTAAACTTACGAATGTATTTTTGTGTAACATTACCAGTTTTTTTCTTATAAATTTACACTTCATTCGTATAATGTATTACAACGTTTTTTTTGTAAATTTCCAACTATTCTTGTAAATTTCCAAGTTTTTTCCTCATAAATTCACAACTTTGGTCTGGTAGTGTTACAACTTTTATTCTTTTAATTTTTTTTTTTTTTTTTAGCATTTTCCTGTAAATTCAGAATTTTTTTTTCTTGAAATCTCTCTTTTTTTCAATGTAGTTGTACATATGCAATTATTATTTTTCCTATCATTACGATTTAAAAACAATGGCCAAATGAACCAATGTAAATACAAGCACTAGTAATCGTACGCAACGTGGACGTCGGTTGTCCTCATTTTTACGCCTTCGTCTGCGAGTCGAGGCGTCCAATTAGGAGGTCCTTCTTGGAAATGTTTGCGGGCCCCCTGGTGAGGCTCACGGGGTCCCGCGGTGGGTCGCTGTGGCGCCGAAACACCAGGGTGTCTTTTAGCTGCTCTGGTAAGAAGAAGGAGGAGCGCCGTGTGGTTCATACGTTTTTTTGCAGGCCGTGCATGAAGGTCACACGCCTAATGACAACAATTTTATTGTGAAAGTCTTTGTATGCCAGCATAGATGCCGAAGTATTGTTTGTCATGACCTGGTGTATCTAATGGAATGGAAACAAGGACAAAAAAACAAGACATTCGTGCTGAGCGTAGCAGCTGGTGTGGAAATGGAGCTGAGCAAACGCAAAGACGGGAAGAGGCGGGACAAGCGTAGCATGTGCGGAGCAGGTGATGTGGCCGAAACAGAGACCGTGATGCGCATCAAGGACTTCTCACAAACACTCAACTACAAACCGACTCTCCTTTTTCTTTAAATGCCATAGGCTTTACTTTAGGTTGTCATGGTAGAATTTGTTTTTTTTTTGCAGAGCTTAATGCCAGGTTTAGGGTTTCAAACTCAGGTTACGGTTTGAGGATAGGGTTCAGGTTTTCAGTTAGGTATTCTAGTTTAGCGTTTGGGTTTTGGGGAAGAGTTTGTCAAGCTTTTATTTGGTTTTCATACTAGGGTTGACGCTTCAAGTTTTGGGTTTCGAACTGGGTTTAGGATGCTAAGACTAGGTTTAGGGTTTCAAACGAGGATCATGGTTTTCACTGAGTGACTAGGTTGAACAAGTTTAGGGTTTCAAATATTAAATCTTAACATAATGTTCACATAACACAGGGTTTATGGTAGAATTTCAAGGTAGGACTTGCATTTTATTCTCGGGTTAGGGTTTCTTGCCATGTTTAGAGTTTCATACTGAGTTTAGCTTTTAAAGACAAGGTTTATGTTTTCAATTAGGTTTTTAATTAAGAGTAGCATTTAGGTTTTGGGTTAGGCTTTCAAACTTAGTTTATGGTTTTACCATAGGGTTAAGAGTTTCAAGTTTAGGATTTCAAACTAGAATTATGGTTTTCACTGAGTCATTAGGCTTTAAAGTTTAGGATTTCAAATGGTAAATAACATAATGGTTGCTTTTAGTGTTTACGTTAGAATTTCAAGGTTGAATTTGCATTCTTATGCTAGGGCTTCACGCCAGGTTAAGGGTTTCGAACCTAGTTTAGGGTTTGGAGACAGGTTTAGGTCAGTGACGTGCGGTCAGGGTCGGCAAGTGAGGCCGATTCTCACCACTGCCCCCTGGTGGTCTTTCATTTCCATTGCATGTGAATACTGAATAGTAAAACTAACTTATGATTACATAAAATTGTTCCATTTTAGTTCAATGGTCCGTGCTTTACATTGATTTTCTTTAAAAATAATTTCCATAGTAAAATAGCTGAATTTTCATATTTCCTGTTGAAATGCACAGGAAGCACAGCTATGAGAGCCATGTTGAGTCATCGCTCTCATGGTGCTTTAAGAGACCACGCCCACATCCATTCAGGCAGGCTGTGATTGGTCCGTCGCTTCACACAAGAGACCTCCTCAATGCATTGCCAATAACACGCATTTATCCCACATGTACTGTACATACTGACGTTTAACAGACTGTCTAATATATTTCAAGTTTAGGGTTTTCAACTAGAGTTTGGATTTCAAGATGTTGTTAAACTTTTAAAACTAGGTTTAGGGTTTCAAACTGGAGTCAGGGTTTTGGCGAAGTGGTTAGCCTTTCAAACTAGGATCATGGTTTTAATGTAGGACTCAGATGTCAAACTACAGTTAAGTTTTCAGGGTTAGGTTAAGATATGAAGTTTCGAGTCAGTTAGTGGTTAGGGTTTTTAAATTAGGGTTTCAAAGTAGCGTTAAAGAGTTCCAGGTTTACGGTTTCAGACTAGAGTTAGGATTTGTTGACATTGGTAGGCTTTTAAGACTAGGTTTAGGGTTTTAAACTAGAATTGTGATTTTCACTTAGTACTGGGATTTCAAACTATAGATCAGGTTCTCGAAGAACAGCTGAGCACGAAGACATTACTGTGAGAAGTTTATGACTTTGACAAGAAACCCACTTTGTGGAAAACATTCAGGTCTTCCTCGACGGTGACATCAGAACTGCAAATGATAAAAAAGTTTGAAGTCATGCACCCGTGAGCCCAAGCAAACATCTTCCAAGGCAACTCGGTGTGGCTCGGAGCACCGCCAACATCCAAAATTTGGAGAGCATTTTGCAATTTCATCGTCAAGATGTCACTTTTTTTGTTCTCTGTGAAAGAATGATATCATTTTCCACTTTGTGCACATGCTGGATACTCCAGGGTTGGCCAAACTGTGGGTCAGGACAATGCCATGGATCGCACAGCCATTTCCTTATTGGGTCGTCAGTAGGAAATTATTTGATCATCATTTGCTGATTCATGTTTGTTGTAATAAAGATTTTTTCTTGTACACCAGATGATACATCCAGCCATCAATCTTTTACCGCCTATCTGGGTCGAGGCGCTGGGGCAGCAGCCTATGTAGAGATACCCAGACTTCCCCTTACTAGCCTACTTTGTCCTGAGATCTTCCCATGCCAGTTGAAAGACACAGTTTCTCCAATGTATCCTGGGTCTTCCGTGAGGCCTCCAACCAATCTGACTTTCCCTTGGGAGGTGTCCAGGAGGCCTCCAGACCAGATGCCCAGGTTCAGTAGTGGTTCTACTCTGAGTTTCTCCCGGATGACAGTGCTTCTGAGTGCTTCTTTCTAATGGAGAGCCCACCCTGCGAAGAAAACTACAGTAATTTCGGCCCGCCATCTTGTCCTTTTGGTCACTACCCATAGCTCATGACCACAGGTGAGGGTAGGATATGCTGTAAGGAGAAAAAGATATAGGATATCATGTAGAAGACATTTTCTTTTATCATGTCTACTACTGTATATTGGGTAATAGAAGGGTAAAAGTGACTCTATGGGCGTTATTTCATGTCTAGCAAGCTCTAATAAAAACAAAAAATTTAAAAAGCAATGAATGAATGAATGATATTTCTATTTTTCTATCTTATAGTCTCACTATGTCTACAATATTTGGCAATAGGAGTGTAAAAGTGAATAAGCGTGTTATCTCATGTCAAGAGGGCTGTATTAATATTCAAAGGCGCATTTAGAAGGTCTTAAACAGATTTTCTATGCCTAATATGTTTTGTTTTCGTTTATTATTTATAGTATATTGGGTAATAGGAGTGTAAAGATGACTAGGGGTGTTATTTCCTGTCTACAGGGCTTGAATAATGTTAAACAGTATATTTAAAAGGTTGTAAACAAGTTTTCTATGCCTAATGTCTTATTTGCTCTAATGTCTACCATTTTGGGTAATAAGAGTGTAAAAGTGACTCTAGGGGTGTTATTTAATGTCTAGAGGGCTCTAATAATGTTAACAAGTGTATTTAGAAGGTCGTAAACAAGTTTTTTAAAATATGTCTTATTTTCTCTTATTCTGTCTACTGTATTGGGTAACAGGAGTGTAAATGTGACTAAGGGTGTAATTAGAAGGTTGTAAACAGATTTTCTATGCTCTAAATCTGAAATATTACATTTATAAATAAGGAATTCTACTTCACAGAATTAACCGCCATAAACGAGGGATTACTGTATAATGGGATCGTCTGTGTACCACATCTCATATGCACCTTGTCACGGTTAGGCAAGAGCATTGCAGCGACGACCCCAGGATGCGAGCGATAGGAAGACAAAGTAGGTAAAATAGTGTTTTAATAATCATTATTGCCATCCAGTGGCAGGGAGAAAAGAAAGCAAACGAAAGCAGTCCTTTCGCAACAGGCAAACAAAAATACTCCAACAACTAGTGAGGCACCAGCTGAACTAAATCATCACAAACCAATCAGAAGCAGGTGCGATAGAACAAGAACGTAAAAGCAGCAGAGAACATAAAGCGACACAGGAAACACTACAAAATAAAAGGCATGAAACAGGAACACAGGCCTAATAATGGAAACTAAACAGAGCGACACGCAAACTAAAACCCACAGCGTGACACACCTGGTGTGCCAGAGAAGAAGATGACCCCTCAACACATCTGGAGAAGACATTTTTGGAGACTAAAACTGAGAGGTTCTCAAAAGGGTGAGGAAGTGGTTTATTCCATTATTAGAATGCAGTGCTATTGGAAAAAACTCAAGTCAGTTAAGCAGAAAACGCAAAAAAACTAAGCAAAATCTTTACAGCAGATCATTTTAATCAAGAATGTAAAAAAACGTTTTCAAAGGACCAAGAATTAATGTCTTCACACAGTCGACATCCAGCGTGACCTCCTACAATTAAAAAAGGTAAAAAAACAAAGCAGATACCTTTCCAGCGAATCAATTTGGTTCATTGATAGTCTACATCGTTGATGGGAAACGCTCGCCGACACTTTTCCCATAAACTTTCACATTATGCAGGAAATCAGTCACTTCTCTCCGGAGTCGTGGTCACTTAGCTAACACGGCTGCTTTGTTGTCAGCGCCTGTGGAACGTGTCAAAATAAAGTCTTTAAGTCCAAGTGGGAAAAGTGCTGAGGCAAAACAAAATCAAGTTATCAAACAAAAACTAGTCTGGTCTGTAAGGATTTGGGTTTGTGTCTCCTCGATGGAGAAGAATAAATCTGTTGCAGGAATCCCGACACCTCGAGGGAGAAGGTGCCGCTCGCATCTGGCGGAATGACGCTGAAGCTGGAAGTGTCACGAGATGTTGGCTAAGTTTACAGTCGCTGGAGAAAAGCTCGGTTGACAGCTGGAACCTGATCAGAAAGGAAGCGTGTTTGGTGACATTTGTTAACGATGACTTAGCGATTGACGCTGGAATGTTTATTTTCAGGTGTGATGATCCAAACATGGCTAACATTTTAAGATGCTAACAGGTGACGGACGGTCACGTAGCATCAAATATCCATGTCTTCTTGCAGCATGATGAGCGTGTCATATTATGGGATGTTGGACTCTCCGGGTGTCTCCAGGATGCAGAATCCAACATGAAAAGATCCACAACATAGCGGATCTGCTACAAGTGGACTGAACGTCAAGTCTCTCCACAGGAAAATGTATTTGAATGTCCCCCTGTCACAGACCAGAAGATTGGTAGGGTCCGTTCACCTGTTATGGAGAGAACGGAAACCAGTATAAAAATGGTAACTGATGGATTTTTTTTGGTGAGAGCACAAGCAGAAGTTATGGAGGAGCTTAAAGTCTTGAATGAACTCTAGGAGACTTGTATGGGATCTTGTATGAAGACTCTCAAGGAACACCTTTGGATTTCTACTGCACAAAACGTCTAAAAGGGTTTTATTCTGTGGACTCGGATACCAATCATGCATGAGTGAGATCGGCCGATACCGATCACATGGATTAAATGTATGTATGAATGACAATTCCAAGGGCCGCTGGCACATTGGTAATTACATGGTGAATTGTCTTCTTTGCTTTTATTTGTGTGAAACTTTTTTTGTGCAATTTGACTCAAACATGAATTTAATTTGGTGCATATTTGCAGTAATACCATAACATTCCATAATTAATTTGTTTAGCTCGAGATTACGACGGCATAATAGGGCCACATTGGGAAAAAAAAATCTGAGATTTTGAAAATAAAGTTGAGCTAAAAAGAAAAAAAGAAGGAAAAACGTCGTACATTTATGAGAAAAAACTCCTAATATTACGACTTTATAGTTGTAAATTTACAGTAAAAAAGTACAAAAAGAAAAAAATGGTGTAAATGTACAAGAAAAATGTTGGAATATTAGGATTTTTTTCCTGTAAATTTACTACTTTACTTTTTAAATATGTTTTTTTTACAACTAAAATTAAATTTTTAAAATTAAATTTACAAGAAAGAATTTGTAATATTAAGAGTCTCTATCCATCCACTTTCCATGCCGCTTATCCTCATCAGGTTGGCATTTAGAGCCGCCAAACATGCAAGAAACCCACACACACACACACAGGGAGAACATGTAAACTCCACACAAAGATGCCCAACGAAGATTTGGACCCTGATCTTCCAGACCTCCTGACTGCGTGGCCAACATGCTAACCGCTCCATTCACGACTTTCTTTTTTTTAATTGTTAATTGAAATTGTAACTTTATTCTAGTAAATTTATGACTTTATTCCTGAAATCTCAGATTATTATTTTTTTCCCCAGTGCTTCCCTCCGATACTCCGATAACAGGCATTGCCTGACACAGCTGTAGAAAAGGGCGGACTTATTAATGAGAAATGGGAAGGGCATGGTAGTCTGTTTGTGCCCAACTCCTCTGTTTTGCTGCCACATTACAAAATAAACGTTTGCATGAAGCAAGAGGAAAGTTTCCTTCCTTCCTGAAGAACTAGGCTATATTTTTCCTTTGACACGTATGAAAACATGACATGTAATATTAACATTTTAGTCTCCTACATTTACAGCTTCATTCTCATAATATTACCACTTTCTTTCTCTTAATTTGACAACTTTATTCTTGTAAGTATACTGTGCTTTTTTGGTCTGTGTTTTTTATTGTAAATTTACCACAGTATTCTTGTAAATATTTACAACTTTATTCTTGTACATGTACAGCATTTTTTTTGTAAATTTACGACTTTTGTCACGTAATTTTAAACTTTTTTCTTGTAAATTTACAACTTTATTCTTATAATATTGCTGTGGTTTTTTTTTGTAAATGTATGACTTTCACATAAGTTTACATCTTTATTCTCATAAATCTAAAACTTTATTCTTGTAAATTAAATGTATGTTTTTTTAACTTAAATTTACATGTTTTTCTCATAAATGTACAACTTTATTCTTGTAAATTTACACTTTTATTCTTGAAATCTCAAACTATTATTTTTTATGTGTCTAACCTGCATTGTACAAAATGAACAGAATAAAACGATAAAAATAAATATCTTTATGAAATAGAAATATGTCTTGCTTAATAAAGAGAATAAATTGAGTGTCTTTTATTTATTTTTTGTCTTTTATTTACGATGGCCAAAATTTCAGTACACTACTTTATTTACCAAGTACATCTCCACTCACACAGTTTGGCCTACGTCTTTATGCTATTTTGTGCTCATTTGTCAAAAACTGAATTCACCAGTTAAAAAAAAAAAACTACTGAGAGTTGAAACAAATACTCTTTCAGCATTTGGTGAGCTACTCAAAATCAGCAGGCGAGCTAGGAGAGCCCTGTGATAATACACACGTGTTTATGTTCATTACACAACCACACACAAAGTGGTTGGAGGACGAGACATCATTAGCATCCTGACAACAAGATGGTGAAGGATATCTAATGGTAGCTTCCCCGTGGGACAAAAATGAGCTCCTAACTATTGTTTGTTTATTAAAAAAAACCAAAATGTTACTGTGGTCAAAAGTCACATTTGGAGTCTGAAGACCAGAAGATAGTCAGCTAAGCAGAGTATGTAAACAAAGATGCAAGAATACACAGCAATACATTTGGTAAGGGAGGCATCAAACACTACAGCCTGTGTCAAGCCCAGTACAAGATGAGTCATATTTTTGGCAACCCTATGAGACACATGTGAAAATCAGCCCATAATAACTGTATGAGGGACAAAGGGGCTCACTCCCTTCATTCCAAACGGGCCAAGGTGCTGAAAGTAATGCACAGCGTGAACCCCGTTCCTGCCTGTTTGGAGGCGAGGAAAACAGACATGCATGCACATGGCAATATACTGAGGCTGGCAAAATGATCTAGTTCATTTTCATTTCTTGTGTGAGTCAGTATTTGTTTATTATTATCTCAGGCCCAGTGCCCACGAGACAGTTTTTTCTGAACAAAAACTCTTGTGGATCTGCTCTTCATAGAAGACTTCATGAAGAAAAGTACAATGCTACACCAGAAGATGCAAAGCACCCGCTAGGAAGAAGAACAGGAAGGCCAGGCTGGAATTTGCCAAAAACCTCTGAGACAAAAGTTGGATGGACTGATGAATGAAAGCACACCGGTCAATCACACAGTCCAATACTTTTGGTGCTAATCTTCGCAGTTGTGGACCGGACCAGGCCAAGCATAAGAACTGACTCTCACAAGGACCTGAAGCCAGGAACCAATGGGTCTTCAAACACTGTCTGACCTGACCAGAGCCACTTTGAGAACTCGCTGCCAACTCTGACAAACATGGCTTATTCAGTCGGTCTTTATCTCTGGAAAGTTCTATTCCAGGAAGCTGCAATCCACCAAGCGAAGCCTCAGCTGTTCCTCTCTCACGCTGCTTATCACAGCGACGGAGGATGGCTGATGGCAGGCTGTTTGTGTCACATAGACCTCTAAAACACCGTTTTTACACAAGTGCAAATATTGATTTCATTTTGTCAAGAGACTTTAATATACGAGGTAAACTTCTGAGTAGTCAATGTACAGCTTGGTGGTAGTGGTATAGATTTCCTGTCAACAACACCGACATTAATATCTGGCAACACAAGTGAGTCCAGGTCATAGTGGACATGTCCAAATTGTGGGGATATCTAGCACTGTCTTAAGCCTCCTGGACATGGAATTGAACAAGGGTCCACAGGTTGTTACTGGAATCCTCCATGATGACATCAGTGGTAGAGCTGCTGGATGTTCCACACCTTACAATCCTTCCCCTGCCTTCCCAACCCTGAACAAAGTTCTGTCAGATATCCACTGACCAAGATGCTCCGGCAGCCTGCGACCACAAAAAAATTGCAGTCCTGTGGCAAACCTATACGGCTACACAAGATGTACACTGATGACTCTAAAGTATACTGTATCCAAAGTTACTTTCTGTAATATTGTCCCTTGCTAAAATATAAAATAAAATGCTTTGTCAAATGTCAGATTTGTATCCTGTATACAAGGGGTGTCCAAAGTGTGGCCCTGGGGGCATTTACAGGCCGTGCCTGTTTTTATTGGTACACAATTAAACAAGAAAACTTAAAAACAATAATATTATGAAAATAAAGACAAAGTATTAGGAGAATAAATTCATAATATTGAGAGAGAAAAATTTTCATGAAGGGATACATTAAGAACAAAAAATGTTTTTTTAGAGAAAAGAGAAAAAAACAAATTTGAAATACTAAAGACTAAAAAAACTATTCTTATAACACTCGTAATAATATTAAAAAGGAACAAAACAAAGACACAATATAACGGAAATAAAGTCATAATGTTGAGATAAACAACTGCATAAAGTAGAAATATCAAAGACTAAGAAAAGATTTTTTTAACAGTTGTAATATTATTAAAAAACAAAAAAAAAGACAAAACATAAATACATAGAGTTGATATTTTAAAGACTAAAAAGACAGTCGTAATAATGTGAAAACATATGCGGCCCTCATTGGATAATGTTTGGACGCCCCTGCTGTATACAGCATCCAAAACACAAAACAAGCTGAGTTCTGTCGGTCAGAAGAAAACCCCCATCTACTGAAGTCTCTGACTGAAACGTTGGAGTTAAATTTATTTCCTGCAGCCAAAGCAGTCACGGTCCATTGAAGGTTTCCTCCTCACTGGGCTGCACTTTCATATATCTCTGCTGGCTCCTCGCAGGCTTCACTTTGTGGTTAGACCGAGTGATCGATCTGCACAAGCCAACTCAAAGCATGGCACTTTTTGTTTCTTGGTTTTTACCAAAACCCAAGATGCAACTTTGTCACGAAACTACTCCAAAATATACTGTACAGAAGGTGTTTTGCACATTCAACATCAGGTCAGTCTTTGTACACAAACACTTCCTTGTGTATGTTTTTTTAGGGCTTTCAAACTTACCACATTAACAACAAGTTTGAAAACAATAATAACGAGAACAATGACTGATGGCTTTCTCCACAGGACCGAAGTAATTAGTATCCACTGTGGCTGTGCCTCGAGTTGTCACAAAGTACGTAGCTTGCCCTAAAGAGTGTTTTGTTTTTGGATTTTTAAAAATATTTTTAGGTGCGAGCCGTCTCTCGGCTGATTTTTTTTTTTGTTGCTTTGACCTGCAAGCTAAAATTTGGTTTACAAGCTAAAGTACCGGCAGGCATAGCCAAGGACAGCTATTTGGTGGCTTGTGTGAATGTGACAAAGGCAGGAGTGAGCGAGCACAAACACAGCGCTCAATGTGACGGCAGTAAAGGCTGGCAAGGGAATTTAATTGCGTTATTATTATTATTATTTACCGTATAAGCGTTTGTGATTGAACTGCTGTGTCTGACAAGGATGACAGAATAAAAGTTGCATTTTCACCAAGAAAAGTGTGATGAAGTGTGTGTAAAAGAGTGTTTGGAAGTGAAGTATTAGCCACAGTATACTACAGTATATGGGCGCATGTGCTATTTCTGTAAATTATTGACTGTTCTTGAGCAATCTACTTTTAATGTTGTCAATATTTATTTTTCTAAACAACCTGTTTTCATTTCACTTTGTTGGAGACTGTTTTTGCAGGTGTTTATTTGTAATGGTAGTACCAATTACAAAACTGGTATTAGAGTGATGGATGGTTTACCTTACCGTTGTTGTACATTGTGCTTGTATTTTATACATTGTTGTATTAAAAATGTAAAAATCTTCTTTCGTAGGCAACTTTTTATAAACACAAACTTCTGTCTATCAGTGATTAATTGCAATTAATTCTGAGTTAAACTTGGGGAAAATGCAATTAACCGTGATTCAAAATTTTAATGGATTGTTGTGTTCTCACCCGTGCGTCAAATTCCAGGACGAAAGGCGGGATGTCGATCTGCTCGGGCTTGATACAGGTGAAGAGCTGCTGCAGAGTGTCCAGGTAACGCACCTTTTCCTTCACGCCTGACACACTGAAGGTGGTGAAGAACCACGTGGACACCTTGGGATTTGAAAAAGAGAGGGTCATGTGACCTGTTTGAGATCTTTCTATTGGTCTACTTGGCTAGTTTCCTCCAGTAAACAGCTCAGAGACTGGAATTTGTGGTCCAGCGTTAATTTTTGTCACGATTGCTTTATGGATTTAAGATTGCCTTTTAGGGCCTTACCTTGGAGCGAAAAGTTGGATGTACAAAGTAGAAGGCCTTTAGGTTATTCTTAAACCTGTGAGACAGAGACGACGTGCTGTAATACATACATGCATAAATCTATTGTTGTAAGAGTATAACAAACTTATATGCAGGGTGGGCCAAAAGTAGGGTTACAGTTAACACTTACATTTATTAGACATCTATTTACATTTTTACATTTAATATTTAATATTTCAAGTGCTCAAATAAATGTAAATAATATTTAAATGTCTAATAAATGTAAAATGTGTTAACTGTAACACTACTTTTGGCCCACCCTGTATGTCAAATCTGTTTTTCTTTCTAAATCCAATTTTTTATCTGGTTTCTGAATGAAGTTCAGTGAGTCGAGTAAGGTGATCTAATACATTTCTTAAGAGCTGTATATCTAGACAATTTCATGAAACTAAACATGTCATTATTAATTTTGGCATTTAAATGCATCAAATTTTCTGCACATTTTGAAAATTTGACAAGGTACTTGTCGTCTTGGTGGTGTGCTTGGACTACTTATGTTAGAAAATCAGTTTTTTTTTTCACTATGTCACAGTACATGTTGGAATTCATCTTTCCCATCAATGAACTGCAGCTGGCAGCACTCGTGTACATACCACCATGCTTCACTGTTGACAAGACACAATTATCTTATACTCACTTATTTAGATTATAATGGTTGCATGTTTCAGGGGAGAAAAGCTGTACACTGATTACTTGAAAGTAAACCCAAGTTTACGATCTACACTGTTATCTCTTTATATTGATTTTCATGAAAACTCGAGTAGATAAGATAAGATAAGATAAGATAAAATAAGATAAAATGTTCACTGCTTTTTACAGGGGTTCTGTTCCAGATTTATCAGCAAATTACCAAAAAAAAGGAGTAATTGAGATGCACCATAAAGCAACTCGCTCAGTACACGATAATTACCGGGCCAATATGACAAAATTATGACGGCATGTTTAAATTATGACCGATAAATTCAATTTAAACTAAAAATAGCTCAGATAACTTTTTAAAAAAATGCTCCAATGAGGCGAGATTACCCGTACTGTGTGGGTGAGCAAATCAAGTGCTTCTTTTTTCACCTGCCTGTGACGCTAATGACATGAGCTCACTGGTAAACAAACATTCACTCTCCGAGAAAGACATTTTGTGTGCTAGTTGTACCAAATGCTCTGTGATGAGGGGGAAAAAAAAAACCATTGAGCACACAAAAACCTTATCAGCCACATGAAACGCCAGCACTGCGGAATTTGAAAAGTGAACAAGGTTTGCCGTCACACCGGCTGCTCGGAGCGTGTGCCTTGCTGTGCCACAGAATGTGGTTCCTCCTGCCCTATACTACTAAATATAAAAAAGGTAGCTTTCAAAAGGTTATTGGTTATCAATACCATATTGAGTTTGAGAAGCTAGGCAAAATTATTGGTATCGGGTTGGAAAAAAGGGTAAATGGTATGTACTAAAAATACAATTAACAAGAAAACAACAAAAAGTGAAAAAATAGCAGTAATTTTCAAAGAACATACTCAAAATATTAAGAAAATAATGTGATAACAAAACTTACGTGGGGAAAAAAGGATTTCAGGAATATATATATTATATATTGACCTGAATATATTTATTGACCAGGTTTTTTTATCCGAGAATTTTTTTCTTCCCTGATGGCACGGGCATATTCCAAGATGACAGTACCAGGATTCATCGGGCTCAAATTGCGAAAGAATGGTTCAGGGAGCATGAGATATCATCTTCACACCACCAGACCTTAACGCTATCAGGAATCTTTGGGATGTGCTGGAGAAGGTTTTGCGCATCGGTCAGACTCTACCATCATCAATGCAAGGTTTTGGTGAAAAATTAACGCAACACTGGATGGAAATAAATCTTGTGACATTGCAGATGCTTATCGAAACAATGCCACAGCGAATGTGTGCCGTAACCAAAGCTACAGGCGGCCCAACTAAATATTAGAGTTTATGACCTTTTTTTTTTGGTGGCGACTTTTTTTTTGGCCATGCAGTGTATAACAACGCTGAGATTCAGGCAGTTTTCATGATTCTTTAAATGGTAATGATTTCATTTGGTAATGGTTTAATTTTATTTGAACATGCATGTAAACTACATTGGAATAATCACTTAATACAATGGATAGTACCACATGTCCAAAAAACGTAGGAAGAAGCAAAGCTTATTTAATCCTATCCCCTAGGGTTTCCCTCTATTTCAATACCTTTGTACACTTCCTGCAGTTACTAACTTTTAAATGCATAAGTAAGGTAATGTGACAATGCGTTAAAGAGCAGTCAATGTTGTTATCATCAAAAAACTTATATTGCAGTCCTGATTAATGACATTCATAATAAATAATTATAGTGATGAGTGGTGTATAAACAATTACAACAAAACATTGTTGTAGCACAGACAATGTTCTCACTAGGATGAAAAGTTCCCAATATAAGTACAAGGTGATAGTAACAGACATAGCATTGACAGTAACATAACTTATTAGCATATCTACATGGGTTGGTTTAAAAAATGTAAAATATCAAAGTGCTTGTCCATCCTTTTATTTCTCAGTATGTGGCCGTCAAAGTAAAAGGTTTGGACAAACCTTCCTCACACAATTATTAAATGCATTTAAAGCATAACATGTACAGAATATGGAAGGAATTTTGGACAGTTAAGAGTCTGAGAGGGCATTGAAGATGTAACAGAGGAGATACAGCACCAACTAAGTTCTAAACATGGTACGACTGTGAACGGTGGAGTTGGCGACAAACTCTTCTGCAACACATTGCCAGTAAAAACTGGAAACCTTGTGGTTCAGCATGCTGGTTAGGGCCTTTTGGAGCCTGAAGGCATCTGAAGTGGATCAAGCGGCAAGATGGCTTGAGCTTGGCAGGCTTCAGCTCGCTTCTGCTGGCGGCAGAGCCAGAACAAAGTTACAGAGAGGCAGAACTACTGAGCGCTAAAAGCAAGTCCACGCATGGTTGTGAAGTATTTATGGAAGAGGAGATCCCGGCATGCAACGTGAAACTCATGTAGCGGTTGGTTGAATGAATGGACGGGAGAAGCTCGGTAGTTAGCAGCTGAGTAATGATGGTGCCCTGCTGGGCTTGTTGGGCTTTAAAAGGACCACCCACCGAAGAATAAACACAGCGGAGTGCACAGCATGATAGCGCAAGCACGCTATTAAGTGTTTTTAGAAACAAAGGAACCATTGTGAATATTAACATCTTTTGTCCATATTAAAAAAAAACTTTTCTCTTCCATTATGGAGTGGCCATTCTCTGTCCACTAATGAAGATGCTGCCCTGTGTCTTTAAGTAGCCTCACACTGCATTTGGTATCAAATTACTAAACCAAACCGTATTTATTCCGTGAAGTTGCATTTAGGAAAGTGTCTCCCTTATATGTCCTTCACTTTCTCAGAAAGCCTGTTCTTGTTCTTTTACGGCTCCTTCAGCTTTTGCCAAGGTCTAAACTGAACTGTCAGCAGCACAGGCCCTTGGAACACAAGAAGCGGAACTATACTTCAAGAAGAAGGAGAAGGAGGTGAGGGGCCAACAGACACAGTGGAAGCTGTTAGAGCTTCAAAGCGTGGAGCAACTCCATATTTTGTTCACTTTTAAGTTCCTAAATTAAGGATCCTAAATGACTCCATGACTGTCCATGCCCCTCAGACCCTGTTTTTTTTTCTTAACAAACCAGACTCACTTGGCGTCCACAATGTCGTAGAGGTTCTTGAGGAAGTCCGAGTCCAGGTGGTTGTGTTCGCCTGTCAGTGTGTGGAAGTACACCATCACATACTCCTTCACCGTGATGTGGTCCATCACGTGGATGAAGTACAGCAGGGCCTGCACGAGCACAAAATACTATTTGCAATGTTTGAAGTTTCTGGCTAAGTCACCTAAATTGGACTTCCTCCAAGCAATCAGAATCAAGGAAGTCTCGTGGCAATATAAACCAGGGTTTCAGTATGCTAGCTGATGTGGAAGTTTGGTGTAAATAAAGAACGGGAGCTACAGCTGGGCAAGTTTATCATTTGCACCGTCCGTATCTGTTAGCAACAGTCAAGGGAGGGATCTTCTCAAGTCACACGTCACACTTCCGGACTTCAAAATAAGAGCGCTCCTGTTTACTTGCGTTAACAAAGTAAGGGCGTCACAAAAAACAGCTTAGACCAACATTGAAGCAGCAGACAAAGCTTTTTAAAAGTAGTATTTACAAAGCCAGAATCTTTAAGAGCGGGATTAGAATTGGAATCGTAGAAGCAGTAGTGGCAGTAAAGGCATGCTTTTAGGCTCTTTTGAAAGCTAACAAGCTGAAAAGTATCACTCAAAGACATAAATCTGTGCTATTGACATACATTTTTTAATTAACTGCAATAAATGACGGACGACTGTTAAACAAAAGTCTGAGGTCAACGTACAAGACATTCTGAAAACAATTGGTCTTAGCCTGAGGTTGATTTTTTCTTGACTATTTACCAGCGGTTGTTTGTCTGCCCTGCGATTGACTGGTGACCAGTCCAGGGTGTACCCAGCCTCCCGCCCAAAGTCAGCTGGGATAGGCTCCAGCATACCCGCGACCCTAATGAGGATAAGCGGTATAGAAAATGGATGGATGGATTTACCAGCGGTGGGAGAAAGTCAGAGTTCTGCAAGTCTCAAGTAAGTCTTAAGTCAAATCTCAAGTCAACACAAGACAGGTAGAGTCCTGTCTGAAATCATAGGCTTCAAATGTTTGGGTCTTACAAGTCATAAAGCCCATTAAGTGTTTACCAAATAAAATACCCCATCCATCCATCCATTTTCTATGCCGCTGATCCTCATTAGGGTCGCAAGGGCAGATTTTATCGGAAAATTCTGGCGTCTTGCTGGAAATGACATAATGGTCATGTTAGCTGAATATTTTGAACGGGGACACCTTTTACTCAACCCACTCACTGAAAATTGCAAGTACATTCAAGTCATCAATACTAAAATCCGAGGCAAGTCAAATTCACTAATCGCTGTTGGGTCTGGAAGCGATTAGCCACGATAAACAAGGGATTGCTGTAATCCCGTTTCTTTACTTTATTTTTACACTTGGGCAGCGCTTATCAATAAAGACGTGTGGGGAAAAATGCACAACATTGATGTGCCTATGACATACAGTCCACATTTTCCCCTTTGCTACACGAGTTCCCTGAAAAAATTATGTAAAAAAAGCCCACCCATCAACCATCATAATGGTGTTTTCATTATTTCATTTCATTGGCTGCCCATACATCCGTCATCATGAGGATTGGATGTCATTTGCGTGAGCTACTTCCTCACGCACGGAAGCTGATTGGTCTTTGTGTCACAGTAGACAAAAAAAACCTGTCATCTATTGGTTTTAGTGAAATGGCAGTCAAAGGTTCCACGCTCAAAGTTGCTAACCAAATATACAAATGCTAAAATGTGAAAAATGTGCGCGTGTGACAAAGTATGAAATTTTGCAGTGGTTAGCACGTCTTTATGGAATACAAGATTGGTGTGGAATGCCAATTGAATGACTGAATGTTTTTCTTCTTCTTCTTTTCCTTTTGGCTTATCCCTTCAGGGGTCGCCACAGCGAATCAATTGGCTCCATCTAACTCCGTCTTCTGTATCCTCTTCTCTTGCTCCAACTACCTTCATGTCCTCTTTCACTACATCCATAAACCTCCTTTTTGGTCTTCCTCTAGGCCTCCTGCCTGGCAACTCAAAACTCAGCATTCTTCTACCAATATACTGTATTCACTATTTCTCCTCTGGACATGTCCGAGCCATCTCAATCTGGCCTCTCTGATTTTATCTCCAAAACCTCTAACATGTGCTGTCCCTCTGATGTGCACATTCCTGATCCTGTCAAGGATCCTGTCCTGGTCACACCCAAAGATCCCAGATGGATCACACCCAGATCTACAAAAACACAATGCAGCTCCCTCTGACCTTCCCTGTACTTCTCCATCAACATCCTCAAAGCAAATACTGCATCTGTTGTACACTTTTTTTTTGGCATAAAACCGTACTGCTGCTCACAAATGCTCACGTTTGCCCTTAGTCTAGCTTCAACTACTCTTTCCCATAACTTCATTGTATGGCTCATCAGCTTTATTCCTCTGTAGTTGCCACAATTCTGCACATCTCCCTTGTTCTTAAAAATGGGCACCAGCACACTTCTCCTCCATTCCTCAGGCATCTTCTCATTATCTAAGATCTTGTTAAACAACCCGGTCAGGAACTCTACTGCCACCTCTCCTAGACACTTCCATACCTCCACAGGTATATCATCAGGACCGAGTGCCTTTCCATTCTTCATCCTCTTCAATGCCCTCCTCACTTCTTCCTTACTAATCTTTGCTACTTCCTGGTCCACAACAGTCACCTCTTCTACTCTTTGTTCTCTTTCATTTTCCTCATTCATCAACTCTTCAAAGTACTCTTTCCATCTTCCCATGACACTACTGGCACCTGTCAATACCCTTCCATCCTTATCCTTCATCACCCTAACCTGCTGCACGTCCTTCCCATCTCTGTCCCTCTGCCTTGCCAACCTGTATAGATCTTTCTCTCCCTCCTTGCTGTCCAACCTAGCATACAAGTCATCATAAGCCCCTTGTTTGGCCTTTGCCACCTTTACTTTCACCTTACGCTGCATCTCTCTGTACTCCTGTCTACTCTCTTCAGTCCTCTCAGTGTCCCACTTCTTCTTAGCTAACCTCTTACTCTGTATACACTCCTGCACCTCCTCATTCCACCACCAAGTCTCCTTATCTACTTTCCTTCCAGATGACACACCAAGTACTCTCCTACCTGTCTCCCTGATCACAGTAGCTGTAGTTGTCCAGTCATCTGGAAGGACTTCCTGGCCACCCATAGCCTTTTTCAACTCCTTCCTAAAAGTCACGCAACACTCCTCCTTTTTCAGCTTCCACCATTTCGTCCTCTGCTCTGCCTTTACCCTCTTCATCCTTCTCACCACTAGAGTCAACCTACACACCACCATCCTATGCTGTCTGGCTACACTCTCACCTACCACTGCTTTGCAGTCACTGACCTCCTTCAGGTTACACCTTCTACACAAGATGTAGTCTACCTGTGTGCTCCTACCTCCACTCTTGTAGGTCACCCTATGTTCCTGTCTCTTCTGGAAGAAAGTATTCACTACAGCCATTTCCATCCTTTTTGCAAAGTCGACCACCATCTGTCCTTCAGCGTTCCTCTCCTGGATACCAAACTTGCCCATCACCTCCTCCTCATCTCTGTTTACTGCACCAACAAGTCAATTGAAGTCCGTACCAATGACAACTCTCCCACTTCTGGGGATGTTCTGCATCACTTCATCCAGGTCTGACCAGAATTTCTCTTTCTCCTCTATATCAGATCCTACCTGTGGAGCATAACCACTAACAACATTGAACATCACACCTTCGATTTCTAGCTTCAGGCTCATCACTCTGACACCCTTTTTACCTCCAGGACATTGCTAGCAAACCCCTCCTTCAAAATCACCCCTACTCCATTTATCTTCCTATCTACACCATGATAGAACAGCTTGAACCCTGCTCCTAAGCTTCTAGCCTTGCTACCGTTCCACCTGGTCTCCTGGACACACAATATGTCTACCTTCCTCCTCTGCATCATGTCAACTAATTCTCTACCTTTTCCTGTCATAGTTCCAACATTCAAAGTCCCAACTCTTAGTTCTAGACTCTTAGAATTCCTCTTCTCTCTCATCCTACGGACACACCTTCTTCCTCTCCTTCTTCGGCCAACAGTACTCCAGTTTCCACCGGCACCCTCTCGGCGGGCGTTGTTAACCCGTGCCACGTCCGATCCGGTATGGAAGTCATTTGTCTGATTCGCATGTTCTGGTTTGGCAAAGTTTAACGTCGAATGCCCTTCCTGACACAACCCTCGGTATTTATCCGGCCTTGGAACCAGCACAATAAGACACTGGCTTGTGCCCCGTTGCGGCTACACTGTTTTTGGTGGGTATTTATTTGCAGTTGGAATACTGTGAGTTTTCAAAGGTGAGCTGCAGGCAAGTGTAGCCTGCAGTTATAATTATTTCCTGAAACAAATAACAGCAAAATAAGCTTTCTGATAATGTGTAACACGTCGACCACGCCATCGTAATAGAGGACCTCGGTAGAGACTGTCCCAACAAAGACATAATAAAACATAAATGCGTTGTCGCACCTTCTCGAGGTCAATGAGGGTCACTGGGATGTTTCTTCCGACCACAACCATCACTGTCCTGCCACGCATATCCACACCTGGAGACACACGCATGTTAGAAATGATCAGTGTGTGCTTTCATTATGCATTTATTAGGAGCACCTGCAGCTGTTAAACAATGACGAAGAAAATACACGATAATATTAATATAATAATAATGAAGATAAGCGGCATAGAAAATGAATGAATGAATGAATAGTAAGAGGGTCAACACTGCCTCCTACTGGGCATCAAAATGAACTGCACAAGTAGATTATCCAAATGTATTTGTATAGCCATAAATCACAACAGCAGTCATCTCGTGGCACTTTACACATAAAGGTCACAGAGGGCCAACCGAAACCCCACATGAGCAAGCAAAGAGAAGTCATTTACCAGGCACTTACCAGTCTGATATAACGCTTTCAGTGCAGCGACATCCGACAGGTCTTCTGCTCTGGCTCGACACAGCCAGCGGTTGTAGCTGAAGAAGACACACACAAGGATAATAATTCATCTTTTTTTTTTTTTAAGTTGGACGGCATGCGCAGTGAAGTCAATCCGTCAAACAAACGAGGCATCTCAGATTTGGACGCCCTGCTTGGCTTTCTTTTACAGTTTGGCTCGTGGCGTTGGCTGCATGTTCTTCTTCTTACTTCCTCTGGTGCTGCTTCTGCACGGCCGCCTCCGACATGTGACCCTGTAGGATCAGCTTGCGTTGCTTGTCCACGTCGCCCTCCATGCGGGCGAAGGCGTGATTGCCCACCTGACCCAGGTCAAACTCCAGGTTGTCCTCCTCTGAATCATCTACATACGAAACAAAGAACAAGCGTTTTCTCAGGATTAGTCATGTCACGGATGAGTTACTGTGTGTGTGTGTGTCTGTGTGTGCGTGTGTCCAGATGTTTCGCTGGCACCACGAGTACACTTCTCAATCAAAACAAAACAACTCTTGACGGGATCTTTGACTGACTGCAGCTTCACGCGTGGTTTCATTTGTGAGCTGACCTTTATCAACGCTGTGACCACCGCCATGTTGCCCCCCTAACAGACCATGATTGACAGCTCGCTTAAATGTGGATGGATGGATCCCCGCCTATTTGTAATTTGCCACCAAATATTTTAATCAAAACATATTTTGAAAAAGAAAACACAAAAGTAATAATTGATAACTGTCATAACAAATTTAACAAAAGTAACTTAAATAAAACAATTGTGTGTGGACTATGCTGTTTAGATTTGTCGGAGTTGGTCAAAGTACATGTTTTGGATGCACAAAAATGCGTTTGGTTCACAATGAGGTGCTATAGGTGCTATAGTTAAAAGTCTTCAGAGGAATTACAACGGGCAAGCATTGTGGATTACGTAGATGAAGGACAAACGCCTTCTCCGACAGCTATCTGGGAAGACTCGGCGGCCTGCTTTAGAGGGAGATGGAAGTGTGGTTGTAGAACTAGCCTGATGAGCAGGCTAAAAGACTCTGATTCTGTTTATTCACGGATCATGTTAGATTATCATTCATCACTGGTGGCTAACTATAGATTTTATACTTGAAGAAAGACTGCAATTTTTTTTCCCCATCATCCACAATCCTTATGTGAGATGTGAACACATGTCTTTCTCTTTGCAGTACACTCTAAAGATATAACAGTTAAAGTAACAGTTAAAGGAGGCAGCTAAGAATGCACATAATGCAATGCATCTATTTTGCCCAGAAAAAAACTTGCAAAAAGCAACAACAAGGCTGCTTTTACATCATGTGACCTGCATATTTACTAAACATTGTTATTATAATTGTTATTAATGTTGTTCCACCCAAGAACTATGTTACTGGCGTAGTGACACCACACCAGTTAGCTACTAGCCGGCTAACAACAGGTAACGCTACGTATTGGAGCTGCCACCACAGCTGCTGTGTTTTTCTTGTTGGTATAGCGTACTTTTCTACGTTGGAAATGTGAAATCAACGCACACAGGAAGGAAGTTTGTTTCACTTCAGCTTTTGTACTGATGTGTGTAAATAGCACAGGTGGAGCATCCTGAGTAGGCATACCTTCCAGGCTTCCCGGTTTCTCTGCAATGCGGATCTGCCTCTCGGGCACAACCGGTTCGCCTTCAGAGTTGCCGATGTCGGCCGGGATGAGGGGCAAACACGCCCTCTCCTCCTCGTCAGAGCGAGGGTAGTACAGAGGAAGCAACTTCTTGTACACAGGCTACGGAAAGACACAATGCTGTTCTTCTCTAAAGCGTCTGCAGGTGATCTGTGAAGTCGGACTAACCTCCTCAATGTTGGACACAGCAAACACCACCGCCTCAATGCTGCTTCCGTGCTTCTCCAGGAACCTGCGCACCGTCCCTGCAGACACCCAACAGCGTTCAGGGTGTAAACCAGCTGTTGTAATACCCACCATGGCCACCAGAGGTGTTTTTTTCTCTTTTAAAACTGAGATCTGACAACTTTGACAAAGATAAAAAGATGAAGATCAAGCTGTGGTCTGCAAATAGCACTCGGGCTGCACTGTAAAAGTAAAAAAAAAAAGAAAATATGTAAAACAAAGAAAAAAAAAAAAAAAAAAACCACTGTGTTTACCGTGCAGTTCTGGGTAACGCCACTGGGGATCAGGGTGCTGTTTGTGGTGTTTTGGGACAGTTGTGCAAACAGAAGAAGTCACTCTTGAACAAGAGCCAAGAAACAGCTATGCGTTTGAATAAGTCTGCCTTTAAGGTCAAAAGATAAATATTGTAAATAATAGGCATTCTTTAGCATACAACATATTTTATAGCAAAATAGTATCGGTTGGTTCTTACCATGTGTGGATTTTTTGGTGTTTAGGTGATCAGTTGGTTGATGCTAGCGAATAGCAAGAAAGGCTGCTCTTTGAACAAACTGGCAGTTTGCCCTTCTGTTGGCCAACGTTTATTTCATTAGCAATGTAGGTCACTTGCACTTCTCATTGCAAAGCATATATTTGTATTTAAGGGCGACTATATGTCATGTGACTTTAAAAAAAGTTTAATGTGACAACTTTTGTTGCAGCATAGTTGTTGCTGCTACCACTGAGGTCTTTCAGAGGATGTTCACTCAAGGTAGTATTTTGTTGTGTTTCAATGAGCTAGTCAGCAATCGAATGTGTAATGTTCATGATACTTGACGCGAAAATGGTGTGTAAAAATGTATTAAGAGTATGCTCTTTGATGTTACAGGGTATAAGAGCCACTGCAGTTATTTTATAGACTTTGTATTCTGATATTTTCAGACAATAAGAGTCAGCCACCTAAATATAAATTCCAGAATGAATAAACCCATAATAATACTTTGGTGTTCTGTGCTTGATAACCTTTTTTGCCAGGCAACACATTTTGGTACCAGGAGTGGGGTTCTGATAATCTGGTGGTTGACTGTAAATGTAGCCAAGCACTAAGCTACTTCATAGTGACAAATAAAATAACTGCAGTGGTGAATAACTGAGCTGCTGATGGTAGAGGTCCATCCTGGTGAGACTTCTTGAAGGAGATGCTGTGACATTGTCATCACCATTTACCTGCCGCAGCCAATTAAGAGCAGACCTTACACCTCCGGCTTTGAGGACGACGCACCGAACAACATGACAGAGAGAGGTGGCCTGGAATATGGACAAAGTTCTGGAGAGGAGAGTGAAGTGGACCCTATTACTGAACTTCAGACTAAGCTTACTGAGCTAAGTTGCAGACACAATGAAGCCATGGCACAAATAACTGCTCTGTCTAGTGCTGCACATCGGTCTTATGTGTATTTGCCCAGAGAACGGCCTATTCAGCCTTTTAGCGGGGACCCAACTGTTGATGGCCGCTCTGTTGATGAATTTCTGGATGAAGTAGACAGAGCGATGCGTTCAAGGGGCCTTGGTGGGGAAGAACAGGTTGATTTTATTTTCTCACTTCTCAGGGAGTCAGCATTAGAAGAAGTTAGGTTATGCACCGATGGTGAAAGAAAGGAAGTAGTAGAGATTTTTGATTTTCTCAGGGGGGCTTACAGGGAAAAACGGAGTGTGGTGAAGGGTTTTTTTGAGTACTCTCATGCTCTTTCTCAGATTCTTCGTTCTGCTCTGAAACAAAAGCCAAATGCTGTCTCTGATCCAAAGCTGGCAGTGAGGGATCAATTGGTGGAAGGGATCTGAGATTCTTGTCTCAGAAGAGAGCTCTGTAAGCTGGTTAGAGAGAAGCCAGACTGTACACTCTTTGAAGTGCGTCAAGAAGTTGTTGACTGGTCTGAGGAGGACAGGTCAAATAGCTCTAAAGTGGCCAGAAGTCGAAACATAGCATGTGATCGAGAGGGCCAAATAACTTGTCCCCCTGGTGATGCCTCACAAAAACCTTCTGCAACACTTGATGATATCCTTAAAGGTTTCTCAGAGCAAAGGAAAGCTATTGGGGATTTAGTCACGGTGGTGGGGGATAGTTTTGCAGTGAGAGAGAAGCCATACAGTGGCGGAAGGCACAGAGCAAAGTTTCAGTTCACCAAAGATGGTAAGCCTATTAGTCTTAGATGCAGGGGAGTGGGACACATTGCTCGAGAGTGTGCAATGCAGAAGCTAGGACGCCCATCTACTTCAGATAGCACACATCAGTTAAACTAGCTCCCTCGGTTGCCAAGAGCCACCCAATCAGAGGTGTGACGAAAGGCTCTAAAAAGTTGACCAAAGAAAGATTTTTTGAGCGAGCCGTTGCAACATGTCCAGTAGTCGAGGTGGAATACCTGGGGTTCTATCAAAAACACTGTTAGATACTGGAAGCCAGGTTAGCACCATCTGAGTTCTTCTTCCGTGACCACTTATTAGGAGAGAATGAAGACATGACCTCGACAGCCAAATGGCTGAAGCTCACAGCAGCTAATTCTTTACCAATCCCTTACATAGGCTACATTGAGCTTGATGTACAGGTTATGGGACTGACTGACAATACCAGAGTGTGGGTTTTTGGTGGTACAGGAAGTAGTTTTAGACCGGCCAGCTGTAGAAAAAATCCAAGAGAAAGCTGAGCGTGAGGAACCAGAGTCACCTCCAGTCCTTATCGGCATGAACATCATAAAAAGATGCAAAGAGTTGGCTATTGCCAGTTTTGACACCACTTTGGATGGTCAACTAAATTCAGTGTGGCGGGCGGCTTTTCAGAAAGTGCACATGTGTGAAGTGGAGGAACCCATATCCAATGCAAGAGTAGTTGGTATAGATGCAACACTCATACCAGCAGGTTCGGTTACAACTCTGTATGCAAAAGGGTTGAGGAAAGGTGCAGATGACTTGAGGTTATTAGAACCCATGAACACACCCTTACCTACTAGACTAGTTGTGGTCCCAACATTGGTTGAAGCTAATCAGTATACCTTCCCAGTTCAGGTGGTAAATTTTTCACCTGATAGGTCTTATAAGTGCAGTTGATTGTACTGAAGAGGCAACTAAGGTGCATTTTAACCGTATCTCGGTTGATCAGGAAGAGGTGTCCATTGAAAGAGGGGAGGAGGGTCTGCCGGCCAGTGAACTGAGGTCCCATCTGGAGCGGTTGAACATGGGTGGTTCACCTGAGGAACGTTCTAAGCTTATGTGACTTTTAACTCAGTACGCACATGTTTTTGCATTCAAAGAAGAAGATCTAGGCTACACAGATAACGTTAAACATGAGATTCACCTTACTGATGATGCACCAGTCACGCAACCTTACCGACGCATTCCACCGACACAATACAAGGAGGTCAAAGAACATATAACCAAGCTGTTAAAGAAAGAGGTGATTGTGGAGAGCAAAAGTGCGTATGCATCTCCTATTGTTCTTGTGAGGAAAGCAGATAATAGTTGAGACTTTGTGTGGACTATCGCAGGTTGAATTCTAAAACCAGGCGAGATGCCTTTCCTTTGCCCCGCATTGATGAGTGTTTTGATGCACTTCATGGATCAAAGTTTTTTTTCAACAATAGACTTGGCCCGTGGGTACCATCAGTTAGTCGTACATGAGAAGGATAGACATAAGACTGCCTTCACCACCCCTTTTGGGTTGTTTGAGTACACCCGATTGCCATTCGGTGTAAGTAATGGTCCAGCCACATTCCAGAGGCTCATGCAAGCCACCATGAATGACCTGGTTTTCCAGAGTATGCTGGTTTACCTTGATGATATTTTGGTTTATGCACCGACCTTTGAAGATCACCTGACAAGACTGCGGACTGTGCTGCAGAGGCTTGCTGAAACGGGGCTGAAGGTCAAGGTAGAAAAGTGCAATTTCCTCCAGTCCAGTGTGCGCTTTCTAGGTCATCAAATATCCGCTGAAGGGGTTGGAACAGACCCGGACAAGGTATCGGCTGTGAAGCAGTGGCCAGTTCCGACCACAGTCAAAGGTCTGCGGTCTTTCCTGGGATTTTGTGGTTTTTATAGAAAGTTCTTGCAGGGCTTCTCTCAGTTAGCTGGTCCACTACACGATGTGGTGAATGAATGTATTAAAGAAAACAACTTAACCAGGTCTAAGGCATTGTTTGATGATTTGTGGACCACCAAATGCCACGATTCCTTTGAACGTCTAAAGGAACTGTTGACAAGTGCTCCTCTACTGGGCTATGCAGATTTCTCACGCCCTTTTATTGTGGAGACCGATGCCAGCAGTTTAGGACTGGGCGCTGTATTATATCAGTTGAAAGAAGGAAGGAAACGTGTCATAGCATATGCAAGTAGGAAGTTAAGGGGTGCAGAGAAGAATGATCGAAATTACAGCAGTATGAAACTTGAGCTTCTGGCACGCAAGTGGGCTGTTTCAGAGAAGTTCAGAGGATATCTGCTTGGTTCCAAGTATACTATGATAACTGAAAACAATCTTCTTTGTCACCTAAACTCAGCGAAACTAGGAGCTATTGAACAGCGCTGGGTGGCCCAATTAGCTCCATTTGAATTTGACGTGCAGTATCGTCCTGGTCGCTGTAATACAGCTGCAGATGCCCTCTCTAGGCAACAATTTGCAGGGGAGCTCGATGCCGGTGAGGATGTTGAGGAGTTTGATGGGTGTGTATCTCTTTGCAATGTTATTAGAAGAGGGTCTGTGTTACCTCTAGATTTGGTAGGTGCCGGTATCAGGTGTTGTAAAGTGAGACAGGTCAGAGCGAGTAGTACTGACCATGAAAGGGAGAACCCTGAGTTCCTGGGAAGCACTATGACTACCAGGTTACTCCAAAGATCAGTTAAGGCAGTGGCAAGGTACAGATCTTACACTTGGAGTTTTCCGAGATTTTTGGGGTCAACAGAAAAAACCAACACAACGAGAAAGGGTTTGATTAAGCAAACCGGTCATTTCCTTGTTCAGGCAATGGTCCAGGGTAAAAAAGATTAATGGATTGTTGTACAGGGTTATTGAGGACCCGCATATGGGTGAATGTCAGCAACTCATGTTACCTGAGAGAGTCAAGGAAGTCGTACTAGAAAGTGTCCATGATCAGATGGGGCATCAAGGAGTGGAACGCACCCAGAACCTTTTGAGACAGAGGTGTTTTTGGACGGGCATGTATAACGACGTTGAGCAGTGTGTTAAAAAGTGTCAGAGATGTGTGCTTTCTAAGTTGTCTCAGCCAAAGATTCGTGTCCCCATAAAGTCCTTTCTAGCTACACGCCCACTTGAAGTGGTAGCAGTTGACTTCAGTGTGCTGGAGCCGGCTTAAGATGGTAAAGAGAATGTGTTGGTTGTTACTGACATCTTCACTAAGTTCACTCAGGTGTTTCCCCCACCCGGGATCAGAAAGCAGATACAACTGCTAAGATTATCCTCAAAGAATGGTTCATGAAGTATGGGATGCCTGAGAGACTTCATTCAGACCAGGGAAGAAATTTTGAGAGTGAAGTTATTAAGGAACTTTGAAAACTATGGTGTAAAGAATACTCGCACCACACTCCATCATCCTCAAGAAAACGCTCAATGTGAGCGTTTCAACCAGACGATGCATGACCTCTTGCGCACGTTGTCACCCGGGAAGAAGCGGGCACTTATGACTTATGCCTACAATGTGACGCCTCATGCTACGACAGGTTACTCCACGTATTATTTGATGTTCGGTGTAGAACCTTACCTTCCAGTAGATGCTTTGCTGGGTCAATGGAACGCACATGTGGGAGATAACTGGTTAGCACTTCATCAGAAAAGACCAAATGATGCCCATCGGAGAGCACAACAATATGCGGAGGAGAAGATTGCACGTAGGTTAGAAAGCGACCATGGGAATGCATACTGTCCAGATGTAAAAGTAGGACAATTGGTATATCTTCGTAACTGGCCAAAGGGCAGAAATAAAATACAGGATGCATGGGGGTCTGAAATGTGCCAAGTAGTTGGCATACAGGGCAGTACGTACACAGTTAAACCAGTGGAAGGTAGATCCACAGTGAAGAACCTCCATCGTGTTAACCTCCGGCCCTGTGTACATGCTGTGCCTCTTCCAAGGAGAAAGCAGCAAGGTTGCAAAACAGTTTAAGAGGATCCACCTTCTGTGGAGGTCCCTGTTGTGGAGCAGAGCTTGTTAGAATTACAGCCCAGATATGTTGTGATAGCAGAAGTGACTTGTCCCCAGGTGGAGAAAACAATGAGGGAAGGACACCACAATTCTCATCAAGATAGTGAGGGACCAAGAATTCTTGATGATGTAGGGACTGCCGTTGTTGCACCATCATCCAGTCAGCACACACCATCACATGACCCAACTGCTCTTGCTGCTTCTGTAGAGCTGGCAGGGGACTCACTGGTTCCAGTGCCCATTCCAACACCCCGCCGATGTCAGAGGCCCAACGCCGGCATGCATACAACCCACATCACCTTCCAAGGTCGGCCTGTAATTCCATTTCCTTAAGCCCAGATGCACTAATGCAGCGGTTGGCCAGTTTGGGGGCTGAAGGATGTATTAGTTGTCACTGAGGACATTGACTGTTTTGCATGGGAGAATGTAGCCCGGTGGAAAAAAAACAAAAAAAACACTGTGTTTACCGTGCAGTTCTGGGTAACGCCGTTAGGGTACGGGGTGCTGTTTGTGGTGTTTTGGGACAGTTGTGCAAACAGAAGAAGTCTCTCTTGAACAAGACCCAAAAACCAGCTACGCGTTTGAATGAGTCTGTCTTTAAGGTCAAAAGATAAATATTGTAAATAATAGGCATTCTTTAGCATACAACATATTTTATAGCAAAATAGTATCGGTTGTTTCTTAAAGTGTGTGGATTTTTGGTGTTTAGGTGATCAGTTGGTTGATGCTAGCGAATAGCAAGCAAGGCTGCTCTTTGAACAAACTGGCAGTTTGCCCTTCTGTTGGCCAACGTTTATTTCATTAGCAATGTAGGTCAATTGCACTTCTCATTGCAAAGCATATATTTGTATTTAAGGGCAACTATATGTCATGTGACTTTAAAAAAAGTTTAATGAGACAACTTTTGTTGCAGCATTGTTGTTGCTGCTACCACTGAGGTCTTTCAGAGGATGTTCACTCAAGGTGGTATTTTGTTGTGTTTCAATGAGCTGGTCAGCAATCGAATGTGTATTGTTTATGATACTTGATGCGAAAATGGTGTGTAAAAATGTATTAAGAGTATGCTCTTTGATGTTACAGGGTATAAGAGCCACTGCAGTTATTTTATAGACTTTGTATTCTGATATTTTCAGACAATAAGAGTCAGCCACCTAAATATAAATTCCAGAATAAAAATAGACCCATAATAATACTTTGGTGTCCTGTGCTTGATAACCTTTTTTGCCAGGCAACATATGTAAGGATATGAGGAGGTGATACATGTGTCTTACTGAAGGCAATGTGTGTGGCGTCCTCCAGTGGGTACCCTCGTTTGGCCGTGCTGACCACACACAGGCCGACGGACGCCATGGCCTGCTCCCTTGTTGACACGAGAGAAACCATGGTGAGCTTTCTAATCATTTGATTTGCTGAACCTGACTAACAGATGCGGTAGAGCTTACGTGGCCAGCTGCAGGATGTTCCTGTAGCAGCTGTACAGCGAGCTCTCGGCCGCCGTCCGGTACTTGGCTTTGTACTTTGGCCCCACCGTGTGGATGATAAACCTCGCCGCCAGGTTGAAGCCTTTGGTCTGTTTGGCCTCCCCTGTGCGGCAACCTGCACAGGAAGCACCAGTAGAATCTCCCTCACCAGTCACAACACCCGCAAGCGTCTGTAGAAATTAGCCGAACAACCGAGAACAGAAACCTTTCAGTTTGAGAAGCTCGTCTCTCAGCTCGTGTCCCGCCAGCTGATGGATGCGGTCCGACACGGCGTTCTTGTCTGTCAGCAGCTCATTGCTGGTGTTGGTGATGGCGGTGCAGCTCAATAGCGCCACATCGCTGGTGCTGCGGAAGAATGGTCGATACATCACCGCATATCGTAGCACACACGCATACTGTCCCCCAAAACAGGAAAATGTTCACTAATGGCAGTATAGATAGTAATATAGAGTAGTGTTTCCCATAAACACATTAGAATACATATCATATTTGCATTTTAGCTCACTTAGGCTGTTATGCTTAAAAATGCTGAATTTACAAATATACGTAAAATTGGCTTAAATATGCTTTTTTTTTTTTTTTACTAATACCTATATTATGTCATATTATATTATTATACACATTTTGTAATGATTCAGCATTTTTGTTGCAGTAAATAATTTGTACAAACTCTCTTTTAAATCACAATTTTTAAGCCCAGAAGCTTTAAGGTGAAAGTCTGCCTCCAGGCGTTCACTCAATAAGCACAATTTGAACAGTCACGAGTCCACGAGGGTGACTCCTCGGGGAATGGCCCATCACGTTAGCTCGGTAGGAATGAGAGTGCTCCTGGGGAGAGCTAAACACGGGAACGGGGGAGTTGCTGCAACAAAAGAAGCACTCAAAGTGGAGCTCCAGAGGGATCATGTGGTCTTCCACAATGAGGAATTAGGGTCTGGGATTCCATGAATAGAACCAAAATGTTGACCACCTTGACTATTAAGGTTCCACGCTTGAGGTCTACTGCAAACAATTATTCGTGAACCTTCTTGAAACTTCTACTTAGTTTAAAGAACGAGGTCAAAGGTCGGCAACTCTTTACCGGGCACAGCTGTTGAGGTAAAAGGTCAAATACAGTGGTTTCTGTCATTCATTTCTTCCAAAAGGTCCACTAAAATTAAATGTAAGAAAACCAAAGCAATTTTTCCCTTTGAAAACAATTCGTCCTTTTCTGACACCCAAAAATACGCACAGAAAATACATTTTATGGAGAACGGTGATAGTTTTACACGCAGAAAACATTGTGAATTAATCAAACATATCGATGTGGATTTCCCGAATATACTGGCCAGATGGAATTCACTACCTTTGATATACTGTACAACTTTCTTTAGCCCCATGGCGGGTTATTTAACAGTCACGCACAATAAAAAATGCAAGGTCAGTGAGTCAGCAATACGTAGGGTTAGGTTTGTCACGATAATCAATAAATGAATCACATGATAAAGACAAACAAACTTGATGATCTTGCCTCGATATATTGAGATGTGCATAAATTGTTATATAAAATATATATGGACGTTATAATAAATATATAATGTAAAACAAACCTTTGTATGATTTTTTAGAAATTTGAGCCGTCGTAAAAAAAAAGTATTTGTCAAAGTGAAAGTTACGCCTGACATGTATTGTTTCACAAAAAGCTGATTTTCTCCCTTTTTTAGTTGGGAACTGATATTTTCCTGAAACTTAGCTCTGTTCCACTACTGATTATCAATGAACGGAAGGTAGAAACAAACTTTTTTGTTCTGATGAAAGACTGGAGTATAATCTTTTTGGTACGGTCCATGTTTATATAGCCATAGAAAACAATATTGTGTGTGCCTTGGAAGGTCAGTGAAAATTGTCTAAACTCAAGGGAGTGTCTTCTGAAAAATGGCTGGGATTAAAAAAAGTTAATGGGCCCGCTGATAAAGCAATATTTGGGCATACCATAGTTAGAAATCAAAGTAAGTTGTTTGAGGTTAGTTATAAACAGGTAAACCAAAACATTAGACAAGATATTGAGCAATGGTCCACCTACCTGCTGGATTTCGGCAGCAGGATTTGTCATTACATGCTCCCTGACATGACCCATCAACTTAGCCTAAATATGTTATACAATAACATTGTCTGTAATTATGTTCTACATTGTTCCATTTTTGAAAGCAAACAGTAAATTTGCCAAAATGACATTTATAGTTCATGGCGCCACCCAGGACGATCTAGCTCTTGCTGTTCAGTGTAATTTCTGGAAAGCGACACCATCAGACTTCTACCACTCAGGTAAACAAACATGGCGCCGTACGAGACAAAGGATGTGTACAGTAATTATGGCAAATATTTCAGTGATGTATCAATAGTTTTCGAGGAGGAAGAAACATTTGGAGATGAAATAGAAAGCTTTTGGAACATGGACTTAAGCCTTAAGACATGGTGATGAAGATCGGTGGCCTTCAGAATGTTAAGTGTAAATTACTCTGGAATTGCTTATCCTTCAGTTATCCTTTTAAATCGGCTTCTTAAAGAGTGTAAAGGGGTCTTTATAACCTGTTTTAATATACTATATACAGGTATGTGGTCACAGGTTGAGGATAAATGTTTGCCACTGCCGCCCCACACAGCAACATATCACTGTGAAAAGATGTTTATATAACATGTATAGTGCTTTGCAGGAATAGTGTTTAGAATACAATAACAAGACACAATTTACTCTCATGTCTACTTTGACATAGTGGTCGTTCTTTGTTGTTGATGTTTTTTTTCTTGTGTACAAGCTGAAGAGCATCCTTCTTTAAGACAAAACAAATGTTTCATGTGAAGGTGTTCCTTCATAGCACTCATCAGTGTCATGATCACTCCAAAGTACAGAACTCGAGGTTGGCGTCCATTTGTTTCTCTTTTTCTGCACTTGCTTCGTCTGTTTTTGCCTTAAACCTTCGTCCTTTGGAACAGAAAACATACCTACAGTATCACTCGGATACTGTGATCATCCAGCTGGATTTAGGAGAGGAAAATTACACTAGATGATTGGTACACAATTTGTGAAGCCTTTGTTACTTCCACTAGCTCGCAACGATGGAGGGTGTTTGTTCGTTTTTTACGCCCAACATCCAAAGTAAAAGATAACGTTGGAGGCAATGTGGTTTCCTAAATGCACATATTTTTGGAGTTGTGAAAAGCAGGAATGATTTTGGGAAGATCGCCTTAGCTAAGGTGCTTCATACGGCTTGCAGTAAGTCATTAATAGAAACTGGTATAAACTTGGAACCAATATGGACAATGGAGAGACTCGCTCATACATTACCCCGAGGGAAGACCTGTTTTAATGAAAAGTTGACAGTTTATTTAGAAAATATTTAAGGACACTCTTGCAAGGTATGACAGCATCCATAGGATGGTTATAAGTAATGGAAGGTGAAAAATGTATTTGTTACTGTTAACTCCTGCAAGGTTTTTGGTTGGTTTGTTTTTCTCTTTATGTTCAAAATGCTGTATATTTCCACAAAACTTTGTAGAGAGATGGCGCATGAGCCACAGGAGAAGCCACTACATGCTGGTGTAGTGCCGGTATCAACTTTTCGGCTTTATGGACTTTTAGGACTTGTTTGGCTTTGATTTGTACTGACGTCAATCAATCAGTCTATTTCCATCTTTGATTCTTCCAATATGTAATTTTTTAGATGTTTACCTTACATTTTGCTGCAAAAATAACTTCATCAGTTTTGACCAAGCACCTGTAACTCACAAGAGAATGACTTTGCGGTTGATGTCTGGCCTGAAGGGGAAGGGCGACGGGAAGGACTGCTGGTTAAGCAGACTGTCGCTCAGGCCCTGCGGCATCTGCTGGCCGTCCTCGCCCAGCGTCTCCTGCCAGGTGGGGAGGATCTGGACATCCACAAATTGGGAGCGAGCACCCAGAGGATCCATCCCCTCAGGTAGTCTGGGCTCACACCTCCCTGCAAGTGCTGATGATTGGTATTTGGAGAAGAACATTGGAGCAAATATGAGAATTGCCAGTTCTAGAAGATCCGGGTTTACAGATAGAGTACTCGCAGGAATACTGACTCTTTATGTTGAACACTATTCAAAGCTAATTTTGTTCCCTGTATACGTTAACATCTTATAAAAAAATATCTCAATTTCATGCCAATAAATTCCTGAACATTTTCAACAGTTCAAACCAAATCATCAGTCGACATTATCATTTTCAAATCACATTTATGTGAATTCATCATTGTCGTAAGAGTCTCATCACTGTTTCGTTTTAATTTCCTCTAATAAACAACTCATTTGTCTAACGTGCCTTAACAGCAATTCTCACGAGGAAACTGTCCCAAGAGTCGAGTACAAAAGTTGGCATTCACGTACCGTAACGCTCGTAGTAGCCCGAGGCTGGGGGGGATGTCCACGTCCAAATAAAAGCAAATCTCAATTCGAATTAAACGCTCAAAACGAGCAGAGGTATTTCAAGTTCTCATCCCGCACCCAAAGCAACCCACGAAGACGAACGAGAACATGAAGGTTCGAGTGCTCATTGAGAAGCTTTTTCACAGTTAGCCGTAGTCGTGCAGTCTACGCTAGTAGTCGCGTCCGTGCCTTTTCAAAGCACCCAGAAAACTGTCTACCACATCCGGTTTTCCATTTCAAACTAATAAGCCTTGCTTGAAATTAATAGTGTATATATCTACAGATACGATCTAAACGTATACGGCAAAAGTAATTATTGTATTTTGGTTTTGTTGGGACTTTTATCTCCAACCCCACCTAGAGGAAACTATAATCATGCGCCCGTATTTAAAAAGGTTTATTTTTGCTCTTATTTTTAAGAGCATCGATGTCTTGTTTCAGAGTTTTGACACATCCCGTCTCTCGAATGTCAGTCAGCTGACTAACACATCCGCCGTGTCACGTTTATGGAAATGACCGTTTTTATCTTATTTGCGCACAAATGAGAAAAGAAAATCTATCACTCACTCACACACACAAAACATGTTCATGACAAGTTATTTCCTATTAAGCCCACCCTTAGTCGCGTTCGAACTGCGGCGTTTCGACACCAGACAAAAGCAGTAGAACGAAGCAATGAAGCACCCAAAACATTGTTTGCTATCTCTACTTCAACATTTGACTGCCGTTCAAGGGACAGTACTAAACAGTAATGTAACTGTAGAATACTTTTTGAAAAACAACAGCGCTCCGTGACAACCCTGCCAGTGTGACTCTGCGCTCGATTAGTCGAGCCTGAAGCCATTTGCTAGCGACAGAAGGCAAAACGAGCTCAGCGACCAAGTTTCGGGGGTAAGACGTCAAGGTAAGCAACATCTAAACCGTAATCGTTGGCAATTATGCATTGTAACGCTATCATTAAGGTAGAAAACATCGAATAATTAAGTAGACGTGAATTTAGAAGCTGCAATGACTCCGAAACAGGTAGCACGTGTGCCTACGACTACCTCAGTTTGTTGCATGACGGTAGCCGGGCGGACGGGTTAGCAATCTAATGCGTTGCACTCCTCCCGCTCGGTAGGTGTAGTTTAGCTAAACGAACAGCTAAACTGTAACGTTGGTTAGCATGTTGCTACTGGAAACTTAAATTCTGCAATGGTAAACAATGGTGTTTGTATTGATTAAGTACCAGTAATGTGTACCACGTTTATGAAAAAAAAACGGGGTTACTTCATGATACATGAATGGCGCCCAGAGATATATATTGAAGGTGGTCTTTTTTACTCACGCCACGTTATTATACAAGGGTACGGTACTGCGGTACTACTACTATACTATTATTACCACTTCACAAAACAGAGTAATAGAGGCAACAATTAATACTGTCATCAATTGTAGTTACTAAATGCTTTCAAGCGTAATGTTTTAATATATGGTTTGAATTTAAAACTGAGGTTTAGACAACATCCCAATGGCTGTGTTTCTGCTTCGAATAGTTACCCTGTCCTCAATGGTTTGCCTCCACAGGTATTGGCGCCACCTTGAGACAGCGCATCATGGGCTTGACAAAGCAGTATTTGCGCTACGTCTCTGGCACAGTCTTTGGTGTAATTGGCAGCCAGAAAGCAAACATCTCCTATGTGATGCTCCGTGGTGGAGAGAGAGGGCGGCATGTAGCCGTGGCTGCGTGCGAACACGTCTTCATCTGGGACACCCGCAAAGCGGAAAAGGTGAGTTGTTGTGATGCTAACCTCTACCTCCAATTATTTATCTTTTGACCATCTCCTTGTCCAGGTCTTGATCCTGCAGGGTCAGAAACACGAGGTCACTTTTCTGTGCCCCTCTCCCGATGGCGTCCACATTGCCGTGGGGTACGATGATGGCGCGGTGAGGATCTTCAGCCTGCTGAACGGCGAGAGCAACGTCTGCTTCAATGGCCACAAGTCTGCTGTTACAGTCATACGCTACGACGCTTTGGGTGCGCGGCTAGTCACTGGCTCCAAGGTAAGTCAGCTGATAATAATGGGCCCAATAAGGTCCTAAAACTGGATGTGGTGCCACCTCCATGTGTTTATTTATGTGTGTTCCCTTCCAGGACACAGACGTGATCGTGTGGGACATCATCAATGAGTGCGGTCTGTACCGACTGCAAGGCCACAAAGACGTCATCACTCAGGCACTCTTCCTCAAAGACAAGAACCTCATGGTTACTAGGTGAGCTTCATCACATGACACACAAACAAAGAAGGTATGGATGCATCATTCACTCTGATTTTTTAAATTTTTTTGTCTTGTCAACCTTGCAGCTCCAAGGACAGTTTTGTCAAGTGGTGGGACTTGGACACGCAGCACTGCTTCAAGACCATGATGGGCCACCGCAGTGAGGTGAGCACCTTCATAGCTTTTACACTAAATCGCATGGAAAGTGCTTTACAGCAAAGAAAAAAAAAATAAAATGAATATAATTGAACATGCATTTAAATAAAATAATACAAAACATCTTGATGATCCCTAAAACCTTTGGAGAAAATACTCTGTGGTCTGATGAGACAAGAAGGTGTGTGTTCTATTACAACTGCCATAAAAGTAACGTCGCATTTCAGAAAAAGAACATCATAGCAACGTAAAATATGGTGGTGATAGTGTGATGGTCTGGAGCTGTTTGTGCTGCTTAAGGACGTGGAAGACTTGCTGTAATAAATGAAAGCATGAATCCTGCTGTCTAGCAGAAAATACTGAAGGACAATGTTCGACCATCTGTTGGTTGAAACCAACTTGGCTCGATCGAAAACACACCAGCAAGTCCACCTCTGAATGGCTGAAGAAAAAACAAATGAATACCTTGCAGTCAGACTTGAATCCTATTGAAATGCTGTGGCATGACCTTAAAAAGGCGCTTCATGCTGGAAAAGCCCCCAATGTGGCTGAATGACAACAATTCTGCCAAATTCCTCCACAGCGCTGTAAGAGACTTGGCGTTTGCCATAACTTGGCAAACGCCTGATTGCAGTTGCAGTTGTAAAGGTGGCCCAAACACTTATCAGATTTAAGCTAAGATCCCTTTTTCACACATGGTCAAAGTTTCATTTCAAAACTGCATTTTGTGTTCGGTTGTGTTGCCATTGACTAACAATTACATGAAAACATGTAACATTTAAGTGTGACATGCAGTGCATTATGGACACATGTTATTTCCAGGCTTTTGTGGGCCACATGAAATGATATGGCTGGCTTTTAGTTTGACACATCTGATTTACTGTGTTGTGAGGATAAGATACACAGACAGTCCCGACATCAAATGTTTTTAGCGGAAGCAAAAGTTTATCTGTAGCAATTCAAATGTAGTTGTAGCGGGCCTCTTTGTGATGTGTTCAGGTGTGGGCCATGGTGTTTCTTGACTGCGAGAAGCGTCTGTTAACCGGATCCGCCGACAGCGAGCTCAGAGCGTGGGACATCAGCTACCTGCAGGAGGTGAGGCCACCTTGATTGACGCTGGAAACCATAGCGGCCAGACAGGAAGTAGACTAGCTGTGTGTCTGCGTTGTGCACTGTGTCTCAGGAACAAGCTGAGGGCGAGCCCAAAGTGAAGAAGGGGAAAACTCTTCTGGAGGAAGATGACAGTGACGGTAATGACGACCATGTGGATGAGAGTCCAGAAGATGTAAGTAGAATGTGTATTGTTTTGGGGTTTTTTAAGCCCCTGTGAGATTTTAACATTTGTCTTCTAGCGGATTTTGACTTGTAAGAAAGCCGGCTCCATCCTCCGTGAGGCCAGAGACAGGGTCGTGTCCCTCTCCTCTGACAGCAAGGCCAGAGTCATCAGTTGTCATGTGAGTACGCACACACACACACACACACCAATGACGTCATGATAGGGCCCTGCTGATATGGATTTTTTGGGGGGCCGGTCATGATGTCTTTCATAAATGAATCAGAGATTGTGCCTCAATCTTAAAGGGTCCCTGACATGATTCATTACATATGTTATATATTGTTTGTAATTATGTTCTACATTGTTCCATTTTTGAAAGAAAATGGTAAATTTGCAAAAATGACACAAAGCACAGAACTGGAGGCAGCCTTCCATCTGTCTCTCATTCGTTACACTTGCTTCGTCTATTGTGTTAAACCTTCTTTTGGAAAAGAAAACACAGTATCACTCACATTCTGTAGATCAATAAAGTATTTATCATCTTTTCTTCATCCACATCATTCAAAGGCTGTGAACATCCAGCAGCAACACAGTGTTTTGGCATGGCTGCTATTCTGATGAAAAATATACTGAACCAAGTCAACCATCTACCTCGAGAAGTAGGTTCTCAATTGAGGCAAATTGGTGAGAGCTGGTTCGTCATGGGTGGTGCCTCAAGTTATGAATGTCATTTTTGCAAATTTACCAACAATGTAGAACATATTTTTACAGTTTGAGATACAAAGAGATACAGTGGTGTGAAAAACTATTTGCCCACTTCCTGACTTTTTATTCTTTTGCATGTTTGTCACACAAAATGTTTCTGATCATCAAACACATTTTAATATTAGTCAAAGATAACACAAGTAAACACAAAATGCAGTTTTTAAATGAATGTTTTTATTTTTTAGGGAGAAAAAATCCAAACCCACATAGCCCTGTGTGAAAAAGTAATTGCACCTAATAACTGGTTGGGCCACCCTTAGCAGCAATAACTGCAATCAAACGTTTGCGATAACTTGCAACAAGTCTTTTACAGCGCTCTGGAGGAATTTTGGCCCACTCATCTTTGCAGAATTGATGTAATTCAGCTTTATTTGAGGGTTTTCTAGCATGAACCGCCTTCTTAAGGTCATGCCACAGCATCTCAATGGGATTCAGAACAGGACTTTGACTAGGCCACTCCAAAGTCTTCATTTTGTTTTTCTTCAGCCATTCAGAGGTGGATTTGCTGGTGTGTTTTGGGTCATTGTCCTGCTGCAGCACCCAAGATGGCTTTAGCTTGAGTTGACAAACAGATGGCCGGACATTCTCCTTCAGGATTTTTTGGTAGACAGTAGAATTCATGCTTCCATCTATCACAGCAAGCCTTCCAGGTCCTGAAGCAGCAAAACAACCCCACACCATCACACTACCACCACCATATTTTACTGTTCTTTTAATGAAATGCTGTGTTACTTTTACGCCAGATGTAACGGGACACGCACCTTCCAAAAAGTTCAACTTTTGTCTCATCAGTCCACAAGATATTTTCCCAAAAGTCTTCGCAGTCATCATTTTGTGTTAAATTATGTTATCTTTGACTAATAGTTAACCATTTTTTATGAGCAGAAACATTTAACTGTGACAAACATGAGGCAAATAGTTTTTCACACCACTGTACTTCAACTCCTGAAATGTTCTCATAGTTGAATGAGAAGCCAAAACACACAGCAGCAGCTGACGCGTATGACACATTTGTGTCTCTCTCTATATAAAACTTCTCATCAAATGTGTTTTTGACTTATCAGGGCAACGACTCCATCCTGGAGCTCTTCACTGTGCTGTCAGAGCAGGAAGTGGAGAAGAAAATGGCCAGAAAGCTGAAGAAAGCTAAAAAGAAAGCAGCCAAGTAAGGAATGAAGCATTTGGTCATTGCAGGATCCACCCTACTGGTGGGAAGTGTTATTTATGGTTCAATGAGTTCCTTGTTAACGTGATTAGAGACTTGTGGAATTGGCCAATGCCAACGGAAATTACTGTTAAATGTGGGATCTTGCGAAAATTGATGTAATGTGGATGAAATGTCATCGCGAGAAGGAACTTTTGTGTGGGGATGTAAACTACAGTTCAAAAGTTTTACAACACCTCCATTTTTCCAGTTATTGATTGAAATTCAAGCTCAATGGATATCTTGAAATGAGTTATACAAAAAGACCTGTTTCAGGTACCACAAAAGGGGTCAACAATTTAAAGCTGTTCTGCAGAAATGGAGGTGGATTTAGCCTTGGCTAAATTTCTACAGGTGTTCCAACTTCTGCGACGCTTACGACCCCCTCTGTCTGCATGAAAGCAGTGTTCAGAACATACTGTGGTACATTACCCTTGTGAACATCAGTTGAACAGCATTGTACCGGAGAAAGCCATTTGCTACAGAAAGTAAGTTGTGACAAAAATGGCAAGAAAAAGGCAAATAATGGAAGAGAGAAAGACCATCATAACACTTAATAATGTAGTGTTTTTCCTCCAGAGAATGAGAGTGTTTTAACTTTTGACCGGTGGTGTATTTCCCCAGCGGACCAATCAATCTTGGCTGGATTTCATCACAAACACTAAGCCGCCCTCTCCAAAAATAAACATGTCGATGTGGCGACCTAAAACACCGACGAATGTTGGCGGAAACTCCTCTTAGGGAGGGTGAATGGAAGCTAGCGTTAATAGTTTAGTTTAGCAGAGCATGCTCATGCTGGTGTTTGTGTGTGTGCGTGTGCGCGTACGCGTTTGTGTGTCCCTGATTCAGGCTGGATGAGTATAATTTCTTTGTGTTTTGTTTTGCCAATTTAATGTACAGAGGGTTTTACAGCGCCCACTGAGGACATGCAAGTTCTGGGTGAAAAGAATCTTCTAGGGGTGTCTTGCGCATTCAGAAAAAAGTTATTGTAGGTTGATAATAAATATTAATCACACAATAAATCATAATGAACTGGATCTTTTTGCCGGCCTCAATATGTTGCAAGTGCATGCGTGTCTGTTTTCCTCATCTCTCAGTCAGGAAGAGGATTCACTGCATTAGTTACGTTTGTCCCATAGATCAACGGCATGAACGGAGTGAGTGTCTTTGTCTCTGCGGGTGGAGGCGGGGGCTAGTAGCATACACAGACAGAGTGCAGAAGAGTGTAACAATGCAAGATAATGTAGTAGAAATTAAATTAGTAGATTGCAATATATTGACATCTTCTTTTCCTTTCGGCTTGTCCCCCCATCAGTGGCTGCCACAGCAAATCAATATTTTTCAAAAAAAAATTTCCATTCAACCGTTTTTAAAAGTATTGTTAAAATCTCGTCTTGTTCTCATAGATCCAATCTTGTGTACCGTCACCACTATTCTGTACAAAACATCAGGGTGGCAAAGTTGCATCCTTTCATTTTTGACTGGAAAAAGTTTGGACACCCCCGGTATAATATGTAGCTTATTGTGTTTGATGATGATGATGATGGCGTGTACTGCTTCCTTCAGAACAGGAGAGGATGAAGGTGAGGAGCCAGTTGTGGAGAAGACGCTAAAGGACGAGATCGTCCGATTAACCAACGTCAAGGCGTCCTCCAAGATCAGGTGTGCATGAAGTCCTATGTGGTCTGAGCGTATGTAAGAGGTCCTCACATGCTTCATGTCATTAGGTCGGTGGACTGCCTGATGTGCGGCGGAGGCGAGATGAAGGTGGCGCTGCTGCTGCAGAACAACACCATCGAGACCTACAGCCTGAAGACGTCTGATAAAACGCCGGTGGCCAACAAGACAGCGCGCCTTACTCTTAGCGGCCATCGCACCGACGCTCGAACGCTGGCCTTCAGCTCAGACAACCTGGCCATCCTGTCGGCGTCAGGCGACACGGTCAAAGTGTGGAACAGGTGCGGCTTGGACAAATCCTCCAGACCAAAGCATTACAAGACATTACATTAGTGGTGCATCCTTAGCAGCAGATTGTTTTGCACCTTTTCCGGAAATGGCTTTCATCAGGCTTCTGATTAGCTACAGCAGGGGTAGGGTATTTATGGCTCGGGAACCCGTTGTGGCTCTTTTGATGACCACATATGGCTCTCAGAAGTTTCTAAACACCACAACATTTATTTACTTGTATTTATTTTTTTTAAATGTATGTAACATATCTTGCCCTACAGAAGTGCTGTTTAAAGTGCGGGCTGAATGATTTATTTGCCTGCTGCACATTCTAAATAATAAAATTTAATGAAATACTTTAAGGAAACAGCAAACAGAAAATGAAGTAAAAATATTAGAAGAAAAAAGAAAATTTTAGGCGAATAAACTTGTAATATGGATACACACAGAGTAACAGTTCTTTTTTATTTATTACATGTCATACTATTAAGAAACAAACAACATAAATCAATCCAATTCAGAAACATATTTTCTTCTAAAATTGTCGGCACATTTTTGTTGTTGCTTTAAAAAAAAAAACGGAATATGGCTCTCACGAAAATACATTTGAAAATAAGTGTCGTTTATGGCTCTCTTAGCCCGAAAGGTTCCTGTGTAGAGCTACGGTGTGCTTATAGTTGTAGCGGGTTTATAGCATGCCTTGTTGCTTTGCCATGCATTCAGTTTCCAAGTCTAATCAAGTCTGATGTTGCAGGTCCACCCTGCAGGTGATCCGCACCATGGCCTGTGAATACGCCCTCTGCTCTCTCTTTGTGCCTGGAGACAGACAGATCATCCTGGGCACAAAGGTACCGACGTCCTTTACAAGGATGTGTGGAAGCTGGCACTTCATTCTCATCACGCTTTTATTTTTTGTGCCAGAGCGGGAAGCTGCAGATCTTTGAGTTGGCCTCAGGAAGCCTCCTCGAGACGGTTGACGCTCACAATGGAGCCTTGTGGTCTCTGTGTCTGGCCCCAGACCAGGTATTTCCCAGTGTTTCCCACAGGGCTGTGGGATGTCATTATCTAAGTTACATAGTTAATAATAATAATAATAATGGAGTAAATTTATATAGCGCTTATTAAGGTACACAAATACCACAATAAAGTCAACCCATTATTCATTTACTCCTCAGTCACACCCTGGTGGTGGTAGGCTACATCTGTACCCACAGCTGCCCTGGTGTAGACTGACGGAAACATGGCTGCCAATTGGCGCCTATGGCCAAGCATTAATTCACATTCATACACCAGCGTGGGCAGCACTGAAGGCAGTGTGGATGCGTGTTGCCCAGGGACACAACAACAGAGACTGGATGGAGGGTGCAAGGATCGTACTGCCAACCACATGAATACGGATATTGTAAAAAGGCATATTTTTCTATAGGTTTTGGCCTCTGCGCCACACACAACCTTAGGTTTTATCCTTAAAAACTGAGCTTTTTGGAAGACTACATTACAAAACTATAATAGGGTGAAGTATTGTAATGGCGGAAACACGCTGTTCAAAAGAAAACTACAGGAACTGCTAACGCGTAAGTCCGTTATCATATTAATGTATAATATGTCTTACTTTTTTGGATGATTATATGAACAGTGTTTGATAATATGAGTGTATAAGGGTGTTATTTCATGTCTTGAGGGCTCTAATAATGTTCTCTAATAAAACCGTATAGAGAAAATTGTAAAAATGTTTTCTATGCCATACCTATGAAAATATATTCTATTTAGTAGCATTGAATCCTAATTAATGGAAAATAATGTATTTTGGTTGGGTCTGGAACCAATTCATCATGATAAATGAAGGACGAATGCATATTAATTATTAAACATCACCATTTGGTGGTTGACTAGGGCCTAAAATTGGGTAATAGGAGTGTGGGTAAATACAGGGGTGTTATTTTTAGTGGGTTTGAATATGACATTACGGTAACCTCTGTAAACGAGAGATAAGTCTTCTACATCTCTTGACATTTCGTTTTATGGCTGTGGAGGACCTCATCTGATGCACGCCTGTTTGTTATTGTTTGTTTCTGTAGAGGGGGATCGTGACCGGAGGTGCAGACAAGATGGTCAAGTTCTGGGACTTTGAGCTGATAAAAGATGAGGGCAGTGGACAGAAGTAAGTTATGGGTAAATTTCCTGTTAGGAACTATTTTAAAAACCTGTCAGGTATATCTACTGCCAGACTATAAAGTTAGTTGTGTTTGTTTTAGAAGGCTGACGTTGAAACACACGCGCACGTTGCAGCTGGAGGAGGACGTGCTGTGCGTGAAGTTCTCTCCTGATCACAGGCTTCTTGCCGTTTCCTTGCTGGACTGCACCGTCAAAGTCTTCTACACGGACACGCTAAAGGTAAAAATGCTTCTGCTCGAACAGTGAGGGACAAGCTCACCCGGCAATTACCTTCTCTGCTTGGAATCGCTGCAGTTCTTCCTGTCACTGTACGGACACAAGCTGCCCGTGCTCTGTCTGGACATCTCACACGTGAGTACAACAGTTAGACATGATGATGGCCTATTATTAGTCCAAAGATATGCATACTTAAGCATGTGTTACATATTTTTCCCTAAATGAATCATTCTCAAGCATAAAAAAGGCTGAAGGAAGTAAAACAAAATACAGTCAACCCTCGTCACCTTGTTGTTTCTATGACTTTCAAACATATATTAATAAATGATGTTTCATAATTAAATATGGCCTGTTAGTAAAAAAAAAAAAAAAGCATAGTTAATGCATTTCTAAGCATAAAAAAGACTAAATGAACGAAAATGCAAATATACGGCATTAAGAAGACGCACTGAAATTGTGAAGTGTGGTATTCTACACTGGTCACTAGGTGTCAGTAATGTTACTGTTATTGCAGCCTTGAATGATGTAATAATAATAACGATCATCATAATAATAACATGGGCTGCTGTAACCCACGACAAGCTAAAACCCAACAGCTAGTGCCAAAGAAAAGAATGAAGTGTGAGATTTGCTGGAAGTTTCTCCATGATATTAGGATAGCACCCTGATCGCCACCGGCTCGGCGGACCGCAACGTGAAAATCTGGGGTTTGGACTTTGGCGACTGTCACCGCTCCATGTTTGCTCACGATGACAGGTAATGACCCTCACTTGGTCTTCTCACCTCCTCGCTCTCACTTGATAATAATTTCCTGTCTTCCTGCAGCGTCATGTTCCTCCAGTTTGTCCCCAAGACACATTTGTTCTTCACAGCGGGCAAGGACAAGAAGATCAAACAGTGGGACGCCGACAAGTTTGAGCACATCCAGACCCTGGAGGTCCGTCTCGGTGGTACAAACCGACAGACTGGCCAGACCTTCACCTCTGACTGTTGTTGTTGTTCCCCCATCAAGGGCCACCATCGCGAGGTGTGGTGTATGAGCATCAGCCCCAACGGCGACCATCTTGTCTCATCATCACACGACAAGTCTCTGCGCCTGTGGGAGAGGACCAGGGAGCCCATCATCCTTGAGGAGGAGAGGGAGATGGTGAGCAGGAAGTAAAAGAACGTGGAAGTGTCTTTTATTTATCTTTTAACCTCAAGCTTTATTTGACAGGTTCGAGAAGCCGAGTTTGAGGAGAGCCTGTCCAAAGGTGACACTCCGGTGGTGAGTGATGACATCCACTTCCCGACAGACATTCGCACGTGTTCCTCAGCCAATCACGTGTTTCCACTGTGATTCCGCAGGTTCCCGGAGAGGCCCAAGGCGAGGCCGCGCCAGCCGGCAAGAAGACGGTGGAGACGGTGAAAGCTGTAGGTGGACTTCCACGCGGCTAGTGCCGTGGCTAGCTTTGTTAGCTACCGGCTGAGGAACGTAAAACAAGCTGATGTGTGTTTGTGTGCCAGGCCGAACGCATCATGGAGGCTCTGGAGCTCCTCAGGGAAGAGAACAGGAAGATGGAAGAGTATAAATACGCCTGTGAGAGTGCTGGAAAAGAGGTTGGACTCCTGTTATGTTGCTCACTGGCCACTTCATTAAGTACACATTGTGTTCATTGAACACTGATTGTGCTTCACACTCTTTCTAATATTTAGATCCCGTCATGGCTACATAAGACCCTAACCATAATATTAGTAACCTCTCCAGTATTGAGTCAAACTGCAGTATTACTTTTGGAACAGCAGGAAGTCATCAGATTGTGCAGCAAGTGTACCTAATGATGTGTCTGGTGAGCTTAATTGGGTTTTTCCACTTTTGCAAGTAGACATGAACGTCATACCAGTTTCAAGTTATGCCACGGTGTGAAAACGTCATGGCTTCAGAGCCTGCTAAAATAGTCCGTCCTATGCTACGAGAGAAAGTGGAGGTCCATTGCGGAAATACTTTGTCGTGTCCTGTGTTGGAACTGGGCTCCCGTGTGCTGAAACCACGGGCATCAGATTCAGTGTTGCACGTGTGCCCTTGTTGTGCATCACATAATGGATTTGTGGATTTAGTGTTTATTTCATGTGGCTTTATCCAGCTATCCGAGTATCGTCATTTCCGGTGTATAGGACGATACTTTTTTCTTAAACTTTGAATCTTGCGGCTAATTTATGACTTCAAAACTACTAGCAGTCGTTTAGATCCTGTGCCACTCGTGAGTCAGTAAGGAAATTATAGCTCTTTCTTTGGCAGGAGCCAATCATGAGCTATCAGGGAACTCACAACAAGCCTATCAACCCACCAGAAATCGCAGGTTATTACCCAGAGGTCATCTTAGAAAAGACGCTGACATCATCACACAGCAACTAAACGTGCAAAGGGTAGCTAAGAAATATACAAGACAGGTACTGATATAAAAAAACAAGCATTTTAACTTCTTCCCATCATGTATTGCTTTCCAACCCTCAGGTTAATTACAAGGTAAAATAAAAAACCCCCAATTACCTCAGCAATTGCTAAAAAATGTACCACATTACCGAAATCCCTTGCTGCTTCACGTCTTAAACGTTTAAAATATATTATGTTTTGTGGTTGAATATGGCCTATTATTATTACAAAATGTGCATATTAATTCAAATGTAACTGCTTTAGGACAAAGCTTCTAGATTTTGATAGTTTGAACTCCACTCTAGCTACCTTAGTGAGCTCTACCGGATCTTCCAAAATCCATCTACCCGCCGGGCCCGACCTTGCTGTTATTGTTAGATCATCCATAAAGGCTCTAACTGGGACCTGCACTGGTCTCTAGTAATGTTTGGGGAGACGCGTAGTAATCCCCAACATGCGCTACTGTTGTTCCATAATCCCTTCCTGTCCGCGACCCCGCTCAGCTCCCCTACGACGAAACACACTTACTACTCCATTGGGCAATAGGAGTTTTAAGGTAACTATAGGGGTGTTATTTCATGTCAAGAGAGCTCTAATCATGTTAAAAAGAATATTTAGAAGTTTTTCTATGCGCTAACTACCAGCATACTCCATTCGTAAATAAGCAATCCTACTTCTCTGAAATTCACTAACCAGTTAACTGCCATAAACTTACTGCACTTCCTGGCCGAAAGCGGGTGTCGTGCAGGGGGCCGTTGATACTAGAAGCTGCCGCTGGTAATTAGGAGGTCTTTTAATAGGTGTGGAATGTATACATGATGGAAATAATAATGAGGGTGGCATTGTCTTGCAGCTGGCGCCCCCCAAACCCAATCCCATCCTTGTGGCCTTTGGAAACATTTCTGTGAGTCCCACATAAGTATTCTGATACAGTATCTGTCTTGATATATTGAATACGGCGATAATACAGCCCTGTTGCTCTTCTAGCCGTCTCGCTACGTTCTGGACGTCATCAAGAAGGTCCGGTCCAGGTGAGACGTCGCTCCAAGGTCACCTGACGGCTGCCTCGTTTCCAGATCACACATATCATTACAGCACATGTTGTGGTATTTTCAGCGAGCTGGAGGTGTCCCTGCTGGTGTTGCCCTTCCCGTATGTTCCTGAGCTCTTGGCGCTCTTCAACGGCTTCATCCAGCAAGGCCTGGAGGTGGAGCTGGTGTGCCGCTGCCTTTTCTTCCTGCTCAAGTAGGTGCTCCTCTACATGAAAGCCCTGTGAGGTTTGGGTAAACACTTCAAGAAAGTATGCCTCTGGTTTTTGTATGATTGGGTTATTGTTGAAAATGTCTTGTTGGTACAATAATGCGCTTAACAAACTGTCCTGCGCTGTATCAGAAAAATCAAGCGCCCAAACAAAAGCACCTTACGAGTTACTGACTTCCTGTGCGTGCATTTTTTACTGAGCCTGACTGCTACATAACCTGCCACGGGGCCAAAGAAAATTGCGGGTCAGGTCATTTTTTCATTTTTTTTTTCGTAGTTTGAAATGGCCAGACGGTGGATGAGTGGGTAGCATGTTGGCCTCACAGTCAGGAGATGAGGGTTCAAATCTCCGTTGGGCATCTCTGTGTGGAGTTTGCATGTTCTCCCCGTGCGTGTGTGGGTTTTCTCCGGGTACTCCGGTTCCTCCCACATTCCAAAAACATGCATGTTAGGTTAATTGGCGATTCTAAAATTGTCCATCGGTATGAATGTGAGTGTGAATGTTTGTTTGTCTGTATGTGCCCTGCGATTGACTGGTGACCAGTCCAGGGTGTGCCCCGCCTCTCGCCCAAAGTCTGCTGGGATAGGCTCCAGCATCCCCGTGACCCTAATGAGGATAAGCGGCATAGAAAATGAAGGGATGGTTAGTTTGAAAGATAATTCTCATAAAATTGTGACAATTTTTTGGGGTTAGAATTCAGGATGTTTTTTGTGATATTTTGACTATATCTTTGTGAAATTATATAATTATATAATATCCATAATGAAACTCATAATATTACAGGTTAAAATTTTTTTAATTTTTAAGTTTAACATTTCCATCAATAAAATAACAAAACCCCTTAGAATTTGGTTTTAATTTGCTAATATGACTCAAATTATTTCCAAGAAAAAGTACATTTGTTTTTTTTGGTTGTTTTTCAGATACAAAACAAAAAAAGGAAAAAATAAACCACAAACAAAATATTACATCCATCCATCCATTTTCCATGATAAAGTCTCTTTACTCTCATTGATGTCAGGACAGCAAAGCTCAATCTTTCATAGTCATTTTTATAAAGTGGAATCTAACGACGCCCATCCCGTCTCCCCAGGATTCATTTTGGCAAGATCTCCAGCAGCCAAAAGCTGCTGGCTGTCATCGATGATCTTCGCACCAACACGCTCTCCAAAGTGCAGGAGATGCGAGTGAGTCAACTCCGGGCGAGATGGACGCCATCCTCTTTGCGGCACATTCACGTACTTTCCGCTCTTCACCTGCAGGACCTGATGGGGTTCAACAGCGCCGCCCTGCAGTTCCTCCAGCGGCAGATCGAGAGCAAAGAAGAAGTGATGTTCTTCATGGACGCCACAGAAAGGCTGCAGGAGAAGAAGAAGAGGAGGAGGAAGCGCGAGAGAGCCGTGCTCACCATCGCTTGAATGAGAACATCATCAAGAAAGACCTTGTTCTCCTCTCCCCTCCCGACACTGAAAGTGTTTGACTTTACAAGCTTGTGACTTTTCACCAACGTTTATTATTACCAGGCCATGCCAAAAGTGACTAAAAGTAATTTTTTTTCTTTACCATCATCACTTTACGCTTCTAAAACGGGTGCCCAAACTTTTTCCCTCCAGCCAGGGTGACATAGTGAAACATGAGAGGATGCAACATTGCAATGCTTACAAATTATACACATATTTCATATTGGCTTTGTTATTTACTGTAGGACAAAAAGCACATTATTATTATCAACTTCACTCCCCCCCCAAATATTTCGATATTTTCTTCTTAAATTTTCTTTTTAAAATGTTGTGACTTGACTTTAATCCCATATTTTAACTTTCCCCCAACCTTATTTTCCAAAAATTCACTTTTTTTTTTGCGTAGTATATTAACATATTTTTCTTTAATATTTCAACTTGATGCTATTAAAATGACATTTTTCCTGACAAATTACAGCTGTCTGTTCCATTTATGCTGTTCTGTCAGCAATCCTTGTACACTTTCTTTTTGTAATATTGATGGTATAACTTTGACCTCAAACGGATTTTCCAAAAATTACAACTTTTTGTTTTTCTCAAAATTCTTGAGAAAAATTATTTAATTTTTTTTCTTCATAATTTTGCAAGTTTATTCTCACAAATTTGTGACTTTATCTCTCTTAATATTAGACTTTATTTTTGTGAAATAACATGATTTTTTTTCATTTGTGCTTTTCAAATATTTGAAGTTTCTTCAATAATGCTTGTAAATTCTCTTCACGTAATGTTATGACTTTATAGTATTTTGACTTTATTCTGATTTTTTCCCCAACCAAATATTCCCAAAATTACAATTGTTTTTTTCTCAAATATTTGCAACTTAGATTTGACATTTTGGTGTAAATATTTTATTTTTCTTCCTAATATGAGGTTATTCTCATGAAATTGTGACTTTTTTCTTGTTAGAATTCAACTTTTTAATATTTTCATTGTATTCTCATGTAATTACAGCAGTTTTTTCTATTTATGTATTTTTTTTAAATTTTCAAATATCTGAAGTTTCTTCATCAAGCCATCCATTCATTTTCTATACCGCTTAGCCTCATTAGTCGCGGTCGCGGGTATGCTGGAGCCTATCCCAGCTGACTTTGGGTGGGAGGCGGGGTACACCCTGGACTGGCCGCCATCCAATCAAATGGCGGACTAAAACATTTACACTCATATTCATATCGATGGGCAATCAATAATCTTTTTAAATTTTCTTCTTGTAATATTAGAAGTGGGTTTTGTTTTTTCAAAATATCCTGACTTAAAAAAACTAATATTTCAACTCTTATGCTACAAAAATAACTAATGTTACGGTATTATTTTAAAATGACAACTTCCTTTCGGCTCATAATTTGACATTCTTGTAGAACTTACTGCTGACTTTTCCATTTTTGGAATTGCTTTTTTTTTTTTTTTTAGTTGTTAAATTCCATTTTTAGAAAGTGTCGTGGGCCAAAAGGTGCCACATTTTTTCTAGTTAGGCCACACTACAAAATGTAAATCCATATGCAAAAACGGTTTGCAAATGCAACAGTAAACAGATCAGTTCTGTCATAGCAAAAAACCAAAACCAAAAAACAAAGGGAAATGTTTCCAACAGGGAATAGTTCTGAGTATGGGACTAAGCCAAAAGGCTTTTTAAGTGGTCACCTAAACACACACCTCTTCAAACATCGAAACATGATCAAGTGTCTGATGACCGGAAAAGAAAAGAATAAGCCATTTATATTTATCCCTGCCACAGAATCTTATAAACTACCAAAATGCAAAATGTACAACTTTCACTTTTACTCATTACAACTTTTTTCTCTTAATATTTTCACTTGTATTTTTATATAATGACTGCAGATTTTTGTTTGGTCCCGTGAGCTGCAAATTGCCCCCACGCTGTGCTCTTGATACCCTGTTCCATGAACTGTGTAGTCTTTTTGGTAATACCTCTGAGGGCGTGGAACCCCCAGCAGCGCCCCCCGGAGTCCTTTTTGACTCCACAAATGGGATTGAAAAGGCCGCCAGTCCCGCCCAGGAAGTCTATACTTGTACTCTAGATGGCAGTCTTGCCTTTCTGTTGAACTTTGGACTTCATTCAAGTCACTCTCCGTGCATGTCTGCATGATGGCCACAAAACCTTAGAAAAATCTGTCTTATTTCTTGGCCCAGTCTTGACGTTTCAGCTTGTGTGTCTGGTTCAGTGGTGGTGGTTTTTCAGCCTTTCTTACCTTGGCCAAGTCTCTGAGTATTGCACACATTGTGCTTTTGGGCCCTCCAGTGATGTTGCAGCTCTGAAATATGGTCAAACTGGTGGCATCTTGGCAGCTGCACGCTTGACTTTTCTAAGTTCATGGGCAGTTATTTTGCCCCTTGGTTTTTCCACACGCTTCTTGCAACCCTGTTGACTATTTTGAATGAAATGCTTGATTGATCACGCTTCAGAAGCTTGGCAATTTTAAGAGTGCTGCATCCCTCTGCAAGATATCTCACTATTTTTGACTTTTCGGAGCCTGTCGAGGCCTTCTTTTGACCCATTTTGCCAAAGGAAAGGAAGTCGCCTAAAAATGATGCACACCTGATATAGGGTGTTGATGTCATTAGACCACACCCCTTCTACATGCATAAAGAGGATGATGTGCTGAAAATGCTCATTTGCCTAAAAATGTGCACTCCCTGCATAAGATTGTTCTCAACATCTTTCAACAAAACCCGGCCAACCTTATCGCTATGAAGGTATTGATGTGCCTCGGAGCTTTTGGGATTGTTCATAGCCTCGCCCGTCAGACAACAGAGTTGAGAAAGTAGCTAAAAATGCTACCATAGGTGATGTTGGGCCACTTTTTCAGGTCATCCTCCCATCCTTCAATTTTAGCAGGCAAAGGAATTGTCACATGGCCTCCTTTACGACATGACAGCTGCAGTTCCCACGTTTTTATGCAGTTATCAAGCCAAAAAAAGAGGAACCGCGCCATCGGTTCAACAGTTGCAATGTAAATACACGCCGGTTCCGGAGTCTACCGGAAGTTTCACCCATAATTCACGCAAAGGCTCATGGGGGCTAGGAATAAGGTGGATACTCTCCTGACATCCGTAGCTGCAGCGGGGCTTCTCAGTTAACTTCATAACATTTACATACACTGTGTATATGCAACAAAAAAAGTGGTAGATCTTTTGTGTTGCTGCTGTTCAACGAAAAGCCTGTATCAGCATATTCTTTCAGTTGTACTGTATATTTATCCAAAACACAAATAATTCTTACATAGCCATTCACATTTTTTATTTACATGTTTAACAGACAGTGTAGATCTGGATGGTCTTAACAAAATACACAATCCCATAATTTTCTTTTTGAACAATTTTTTAGTCTAAACATGCAGAGGAGGGCCAAAGAACAACGAATGTGATGCAACACATGACATTTGTGACATTTGACATTGGCCCGCTAAGCGTGATTTTGAGCTCCCCTGTCAATCACACATTGTGGGCGGGCCTGCGGTCCATCTTTTCTTTTGTGGCCAAGTTTGCAGGTAGGTGGTTTTAATGATGTGTCACCGAAAAACTAGTCGTGGCCAAGCCGTGGAGCAGGGAGCCACCGGGCGTACCTGGGAAACGCTCTAAGGACAGTCTACTGTAAGAAGATTGGAAGCTGGGAAAACCGAGGAATCTCATGCACACGAGTTTGCCGTGCATGCAGGTCTACACAAAGAAAATAATCCGGCGTCTCCCAGGTGCAGGCCATCCGGCTAAATAGTGAGGGAATCACTCGGGTGCAGGTGTGCCCGGTAGTCCCGCCTCCATCTGGAGGTTGACACTCTGAAAAACAAACACTGCCAGAAGAAGGCAAGGCAGAACAGAGGGGGACAACAACAACACGAAGTAAAACATGACAGTAAGTTTACGAAAAAAGTGGTCATTTACAAGAAGCAATTGTAAATTTCTGAAAAAAATTCACAAGAATTTATTAGAAATGTATGAGAAAAAATGCGGTAATATTACAAAAATAAAACCGTGCATTTACAAGGAAAAAGTCATACATTTTTCTCATTTACGAAAAAAGTTATGATAAAAAAGTTGTAATATTACGAGAATAAAGACGTGAGTTTACAAGAGTAGTCATAAATTTGAGAAAAGTTGCAAATTGACAAAAAAAAAGTTTATTATTATGAGAATAATGTTTTAAATTTATGAGTATAGTCGTAAATGTCTAATAAAAAAGTCGTACGTTTGTTAGAAAAAAGTAATAATATTATGAGGAAAAAAGTTGTAATATTACAAAAATAAAGTTGTACATTTACGAAAAAAAGTTCTGATTTACAAGAAGCAATTGTAAATTTACAAGAAAAAAGACATACATCATAAATAAGAAAAGTTGTAATATTACAAGAATTAAGTCGTAAATCTGTGCGAAAAAAGTTTTATTACAAAAATCAAATTCTACATTTACGACAAAGAAAGTTGCTCATTTTTCTAGTTCACGAGAATAAAGTCGTACGTTTACGAGAAAAGTTGTAATTGAATCATACGTTTATGGGAATAGTCATAAATGTGTTAAAAGTCGTACATTTACAAAAAAGTTCAAATATGAGAATAAAGTTGAAAATGTATGAGATTAGTCGTACATTAAAGAGAAAAAAGTCATCAAAAACGTAAAATATCACGACAGTACAGCCGCAAATGTGAGAGAAGTCTGAAATTTACTAGAAAAAAGAGTAATTTTTCAAGAATGAAGTCATACATTTACAAGAATGAAGTCGTAAAATGTTGTAGTTGTAATGTTATGAGAAAAAAGGTCAACTATTACAAGCATAAAGCCGTACGTTTACATGTTAGAAGGAAAGCAGAGCATCAAGCTCTTATCCTCAACGACTTCACATCTTTGTTCCCGTAAATTTACTACTTTATTCTTCTAATTGTATCACTTTTTTCCACATACGTTTGTTATTAGGTTGCAATTATGGTAGCATCCTCCAACACGTTATCCACTTTATAGTAGATTTATAGTTAATATTAGTATGACAATTATTACTCATTAACATCATTGTTTTGTTGATGACATTACCATAATTACTCACATATTAATGATGTAAACATTAGTTACATAATGATTTTTTACTTTCCTTATATTTAGGGTGACTACAATGTATAATAATAAAAACAAATATATTCATTCATTCATTTTCTATACCGCTTATCCTCATTAGGGTCCCGTGGATGCTGGAGCCTATCCCAGCAGACTTTGGGCGAGAGGCGGGGTACACCCTGGACTGGTCGCCAGTCAATCGCAGGGCAGACATACAACCACACTCACATTCATACTGATGGACAATTTGGAGTCACCAATTAACCTAACATGCATGTTTTTGGAATGTGGGAGGAAACCGGAGTACCCGGAGAAAACCCACACACGCACGGGGAGAACATGCAAACTCCACACAGAGATGCCCGACGGAGATTTGAACCCAGGTCTTCCAGATCTCCTGACTGTGTGGCCAATGTGCTAACCACTCAGCCACCGTGCGGCAAAACAAATATATACTTTATTTAATAAATTCAACAAATATTTAACAAGCATGTCATGAATTAATTTAAGTTTTCATGTAACTACTAAGTTATTATTGGAATGATTTTCTTTGGTGTTTTTCACCCTCCACAGTTAGGATTCCACATGTCTACAAAAGATTTGAATTAAATTTGAGCCTTTCAGAAGGCATACATTAAAAAAAAACAAAATTCGATCAAATAAATATGTGTATATACGTATATATAAAGTATATAATGTCTCATTTTTAAAATAAATTACACATAATTATTACAATCTGATATCTTTTTTTTACTTCTTTAATTAATATATTATTAGATTATTAATCGATATTTTATGTAATTAATAATGTACTATTTTAATTATTATTTTTTCATAATTTAAATCTGCGCTTTTTAGTATTCCAAGATTTTGGATGCGGAGATGGTGTAAATAAATAAATGAAATGATTGCACTTTTGTCAAATAAAGCAAATAAATGTACAGTAAATAATTTTTTAAACAAACATTTTTAAACAATACTCTGTGTTGAATTTGTTTAAGAGATTTAAGGTTTAGGATGAGTGTTAGCTGTAAACGCTACTAAAAAAATGCCAAAATACAATAAATGTCATATAAAAATAGTAATAAAGTTACTCATGAATGCATGAATGGTCCCAAACTGGACTGAGCTATGAGGTGGTGTCTCATTTTGCCGAGTCGGCTGAGCAGCAAAGTTCTGGGCAGGCGTCTGAGTGATGAGGTGACGGCGCAGGCTGATCCGGCCAACGGAAGCACTCTTGAACCGAGCTGAACTGCCCGAGCGTGCACGAGGTCCGTGAACGTTTCCTTTTTTTCCTTCCCGTTTGCGGCCTTGGGCTCTGTCCTCACTGCACCACCAGCACCTCATTGCTTTTCTCCTGAGATGATTGCTTCACAAAGCAGCCTTCTCGTCCGTACAAAGACTGGAAATAACTATCATCACAATTCTCTCAGATGATGAGATGATGTCGCCGCGCACAAAATGTTGCTGTCCGATGCATCACAGCATGTAATGCTTTGTAAATGAGAATAGATGCTGTTCTCCATTTCACCTAAAACACAAAGTAACAACATTCATAAAAAATAAATACAGACTAGACAGAACTATTAAAATCAATTCTATTAAACATATTTTTTAGCATATATGTTTATTGGACAAAAAAAAGTGGACATCGAGTACACGTTTTTCATCAGACAGTGATGCTATGGTAATGTCCAACTCTGCCCTCTAGTGGCTGTGAAAATAACAGGCAGTGCCATCCATCCATCCATTTTCTTCCGCTTATCCGAGGTCGGGTCGCGGGGGCAGCAGCCTAAGCAGGGAAGCCCAAACGTCCCTCTCCTCGGCCACTTTGTCCAGCTCTTCCCGGCAGATGCTGAGGCATTCCCAGGCCAGCTGAAAGATGTAGTCTCTCCAGCGTGTCCTGGGTCTTCCCCGAGGCCTCCTTCCGGTTGGACGTGCCCTGAACACCTCCCCAGGGAGGCGTCCGGGAGGGATCCTAACCAGATGCCCGAGCCACCTCATCTGACTCCTCTCAATGTGGAGGAGCAGTGGCTCTACTCCAAGTCTCTCCCGGATAACAGTGCTTCTCACCCTATCTCTAAGGGAGAGGCCAGCCACCCTGCGTAGAAAACTCATTTCCGCCGATTGTATCCGTGATCATGTTCTTTCGGTCATGATCCCTAACTCATGACCATAGGTGAATCACCACCTTATCGTGGCGGAGGAGTTTGAGTGCCCGAGTGATCCTAGGAGCTCGGGGGCTTTATGCCCCTGGTAGGGTCTCCCAAGGCAAACAGGTTCTAGGTGATGGGCCAGACTGAGAGTGATTCAGAAGACCCTAATGAAGAAGAGCAAGAGGAGTGACTGCACCTCGCCCGGACGTGGGATACCGGGGCCTCACCCTGGAGACATGCCTGGGGGACGGGCTCGCAGGCCTTCACCCGTGGGGCCTGGCCGGGCCTAGCCTGAAGAAGCCACACGGGAACTCCCCCCTGAAGACCCACCACCTGCAGGGGCAAGCATAATGGTCCGGTGCATTGCGATTTGGGCAGTGGTCGAGGGCGGGTGTCCGGGTGACCTGGTCCTCGGCGGCCAAATCTGGTTCTTGGGACATGGAATGTCACTTCTCTGGTGGGGAAGGAGGCCGAGCTTGTTGAAGAGGCAGAGACATTCCGACTAGATATAGTCGTACTCACCTCAAAACACAGTTTGGGCTCTGGAACCAAATTCCTTGAGAGGGGCTGGACCTTGTTTTTCTCTGGAGTTGCTGCAGGGGAGAGGCGGCGAGCTGGTTTGGGCTTATTGTTAGCCCCCCGGCTTGGTGCCTCTGTGTTGGAGTCCTCCCCAGTGAACGAGAGGGTTTTTTCCCTACGTCTTAGGGCTTGGGAAAGGGTCCTGACTATTGTTTGTGCGTACACGCCAAACGGCAGTTCAGAGTACCCAGCCTTCTTGAAGTCTATCAGAGGGGTCCTGGAGAGCACCCCAGCTGGTGACTCCATACTTCTACTGGGAGACTTCAATGCCCATGTGGGCAATGACAGTGTGACTTGGAGGGGTGTGGTTGGGAGGAACGGCCTCCCTGACCTGAACCCGTGTGGTGTGTTGTTGCTGGACTTCTTTGCGAATCACAGTTTGTCCATAACAAACACCATGTTTAAACATAAGGATGTCCAAAAGTGCACTTGGCACCAGGACACCCTAGGTCGGAGGTCTATGATTGACTTTGTGGTCGTATCATCAGACCTGCGACCGCATGTTCTGGACACGCTGGGGAAGAGAGGGGCTGAGCTGTCAACTGACCACCACCTGGTGATGAGTTGGATCAGATAGCAGGGAAGGATGCTGGACAGACCTGGTAGACCCAAACGCGTAGTGAGGGTGTGCTGGGAACGTCTGGCAGAGTCTCCCGATCGTCGAGTCTTCAGCTCTCATCTCCGGCAGAGCTTCGGCTGCATCTCGAGGGGGAATTGGGATATTGAGTCCGAATGGGCCGTATTCCGTGGCTCCATTGCTGAGGCAGCCCGTCGTAGTTGCGGCTGCAAGGTGGTCGGTGCCAGTCGTGGTGGCAGGCCGTGAACCGGATGGTGGACACCGGGGGTTAGGGCTGCTGTCAATCTGAAGAAGGAGTCCTATCAAGCAAGGATGGCTTGCGGGACTCCCAAAGCAGCTGACAGGTACCGGCAGGCCAAGCGGCACGCGGTTTCGGCGGTGGTTGAGGCAAAAACTCGGGTGTGGGAGGAGTTCGGTGAGGCTATGGAGCACAACTTTCGGTCGGCCTCGAAGAGGTTACGGCAAACCGTCCGACACCCCAGACAGGGGAAGAAGCCTCCAGTTCACACTGTTTACATTGCGGACGGGGGCTTGCTGACCTCGACTGTGGCGATAGTTGGTCGGTGGAAGAAATACTTTGAGGCCCTTCTCAATCATACTGACATACCTTCCGTAGAGGAGCAGAGTCACAGTGGCTGTGGTAATTGGGGTAGTTAAATCACTCCCCAGTGGCAAGGCTCCGGGGGTAGATGAGTTCCGCCCTGAATTCTTCAAGGCTCTGGATGTTTGGGGACTGTGTTGGTTGACACGCCTCTACAACATTGCATGGAAGTCGGGAACAGTACCTCTGGACTGGCAGACCGGGGTGGTGGTCCCCATTTTTAAAAAGGGTGACCGGAGGGTGTGTTCCAACTATAGGGGGATCACACTCCTCAGCCTTCCTGGGAAAGTCTACTCCAGGGTGCTGGAGAGAAGGGTACGATCGTTAGCCGAACCTCGGCAATGTGGTTTTCGTCCCGGTCGGGGAACACTGGACAAGCTCTACACCCTTACAAGGGTACTGGAGGGTATGTGGGAGTTTCCCAATTTGGTCTAAATGTGCTTTGTGGACTTGGAAAAGGCATTCGATCGTGTCCCTCGCGGTGTCCTGTGGGGGGTGCTCCGGGAGTACGGGATTGGTGGCCTGCTACTACGTGCCATTCGGTCCTTGTACAATCGAAGCAGGAGCCTGGTTCGCATTGCCAGCAGTAAGTCGAGCTTGTTTCCGGTGAACGTTGGCCTCCGCCAAGGCTGCCCTTTGTCACCGATTCTGTTCATAATCTTCATGGACAGAATTTCTAGGCGCAGTCAAGGCATTGAGGGAGTCCAGCTTGGCGACGTTAGGATCTCGTCTTTGCTATTTCCAGACGATGTGGTCCTTAAAGCCTCATCAGGCTGTGACTTTCAGCATTTACTGGAGCGGTTTGCAGCTGAGTGTGAAGGTTCTGGGATGAGACTCTGCACCTCCAAATCCGAGGCCATGGTTCTCAATCGAAAGCGGGTGGACTGTACCCTCCGGGTTGGGAGTGAGGTCTTGCCTCAGGTGGAGGAGTCTAAGTATCTCGGGGTCTTGTTCAAGAGTGAGGGAAGGTCGAAGCGTGAGATCGACAGACGGATCGGTGCAGCGTCCGCAGTAATGTGGTCGCTGTACCGGACCGTCGTGGTGAAGAGAGAGCTGAGCCGGAAGGCCAAGCTCTCTGTTTACCTATCGATCTACGTTCCCACCCTCACCTATGGTCATTTTGAACTTCATGCTACTAAAGTGATGTAATTTTCATTTCGTTATTCTTGTAAAATTATGAAATTTTTCAGTATCAATATTTTTCCATCATTTTCTGCATGTAACACTATATTGTGTATAAACTGTTAACACTTTGGGGTGTCTGGAAGGGGTTAATTGGATTGACCTGATTTTCTATGGGAAAATTTGCCTCGGTTAGAGTCGGTTTGTGTTTGAGTCGGACCTTCAGGAACGGATTAGTGACGCTAACCAAGGCAACAGTGTACTAATGTTTGACCCTTTTCTCCAAGGCCCTGCATGTGGGGGGAGGACACCACCCAGGCCCAGAGGCCCACGAGGGCCCAGGGAGGGGCCGCTGCCTCCAAGATGTTTTAATAAGCAGCGTCGACCTTCCCGGTCATGCCGAGCACGCGGACGCTGACGTTTGAAGAAAAGCGTTAAATAGATCCAAATATTTGCATTGCCATGTTCTAACAGCCCCGTGAGACGTGAGGGTCTTGTGTGGTGTGCAGGCAGGCCATGAAGCGCCACCTGGCTGATGTAATTAGCGATTTTAGCCGCATGCACCTCGTATTAGCAGTCGTAAACAGACATTCAATACGGGCCTTTGAGCCGACCGTTTATTCTGGCAGCCGATTGTGTTTATTCTCTCCTAACAATGATGCCGCTGTGCTGCCAGCCTGCAAGGCCGCGCTGCTTTGGACAATCACATCCATACAAAACGGAGCCTTCTGGCCTGAATTTGCTCCAAAAACACCTTTTATACATTTTAACGAGAGTTCTCTGCTGCCGGCGGATTTACAGGGTGGCGCTAGCCCGGACTTGGAATGACCAGAAGCGTGCTCGAGCTCGCGTCTTCCAAAAGACGCAGTGTGCACACGTGAGCGCTCCAGCCAGCCCTCGTCTGAATAGAACTCCCTCTTAATATCGGAGACGATTATCACTCCCTTGTTTGATTGTCACTTCCTCATTTGATTATCACTCTCTCTTAACAACGCAGTTGATTATCACACTCTCATTTGATTATCACTCCCTTGTTCTATCGCCATTGATTATCACATCCTTACTAGATAGCCCTTTTTCAGAAGTTAATTTATAAATGATGGCTTTTTGTGGTAGACTCTGTTATTAGTCAAAAGTAGGGATGCTCCAAAAAACATCAATTAACAAAACAAAAAAAGAAAAATTTTTACAAATTAAATAAAAATACATTTAAATAGAATTGTCAAGAAAATATAAAAAATTTGAAAATACATGTATTTTTAATCATACTGTAGATAATAATAATAGTAATATATTTTGTAATTGTTGAAATAATAATACATAAAATAAAAAGTAAATGACAAATACTACTACTACTAATATATTTTTTAAATTGTTACAATACATAAAATAAAAAATACAAGTGTAAAAAAATTAAAACTGTCAAAGTCTAAATCTAATCTAATCTAAACTCTTTTCTTTTTAATTACAGATAATAATAATAATATATGTTTTGAAGTTGTTGAAACAATAACGCATAAAATAAAAAAATAAAAAGTAAGTAAAAGTAAAAAGAATACTATTTAATACTATTGAATATATTATTAAAATACTATTTAATATTTTAAAGTATTTAAAATCTAAATACTTGTCTTTTTAAACATCCATTCATCCATTTTCTATACCGCTTATCCTCATTAGGGTCGCGGGTATGCTGGAGCCTATCCCAGCTGGCTTTGGGCGAGAGGCGGGGTACACCCTGGACTGGTCGCCAGTCATTCACAGGGCAGACAAGCAAACATTCACACTCACATTGATATCGATGGGCAATCAATAATGTTCTTAAATTTTCTTCTTGTAATATTATGAGTAGGTTTTGTTTTTTTCACAATTTAGAGTCGCCAATTTAAGCTAACATGCATGTTTTTGGAATGTGGAAGGAAACCGGAGAAAACCCACGCACGCACGGGAAGAACATGCAAACTCCACACAGAGATACCCAACGGAGATTCAAACCCTGAACCTTCTGACGATGAGGCCAACATGCTACCCACTCAATAATATTATCTATTTTTAAATTGTTGAAATAATAATACATAAAATAATAAATACAACCACTAATATATATTTTTTTAATTGTTGAAATAAAACATAAAATAAAAATAAATAACAAAATACAAGAAAATATGTAATAAAAGTACATTTAAATAGAATTGTCAAGAAAGTATTTCAAATTGAAATACTTTTCTTTATAATCATAGATAATAATAATAATAATATCTTTTGAAGTTGTTGAAATAATAATAATAAAATAAAAAAATCTATACAATTATGTATCTGTGAGGTAGCTTTTTAGGGTAAGGCTGTCTTGATTTATGAGGAGGATTCTGAACCAAAGATGTTGTGAGGAAATGTACTCGATTATTCCATTCCATTTTCTTCCGCTTATGCGGGTCGCGGGGGCAGCAGTCTCAGTAGGAAAGTCCAGACTTCCCGGTCTCCGGCGACCTCTTCCAGCTCCACCAGGAGGACACCAAGGACTTCCCAGGCCAGCTGTGAGACATAGTCCCTCCAGCGTGTTCTAGGTCTTCCCCGGGGCTTTCTCCCGGCTGGGCATGCCCAAAACACCTCACCAATGAGGCACCCGGGAGGCATCCGGACTAGATGGCTCTTCTCGATGTGAAGAAGCAGCGGCTCTACTCTGAGCTCCTCCCGGATGGCCGAGCTCCTCACCCTATCTCTTAGGGTGAGTCCAGCCACCCTACGAAGGAAACTCATTTCCGCCGCTTGTACTCGATTAGACGTCCTCTTATTGGAAATACAAGTATAAAAAAACACATAAGACAGTTCAACCGAATTGTAAAGAAAATCGCAATTCATTTCTATTCAATAAATGTTTGAAAATAATACCACATAAAATAAGAAAACAATGAAAGGAACGTATCTGCAAGGGAGTCTTTTGATTTATGAGGGGTCTCTGAACCGCAATCCCCCCAACAGACTTGCAATTTCCTGTGCGAGAAAACACTCACTCAATCCACTCGGTTGAAAAAAAACCCCAACAAGTTGAGAAGAATACAAGAACAGCAGTCGGCGGCAAACATCAGGACGCTGTCTCAACTCCAACGTTTTCCTTCTTCGGTTTACACGTACGCCGTTTTCTGTCAAAATCCATAAACAGCCATTTCTTTCGGGCTGAGGTTCCACCTCATAAATATTCCGCACCCACACTTGAAAACACATGCTCACGGCGTCCTGACCGGAGCCAGACACGGCTTTTTTGGCCAAGAGTCCAGCAGAAACACCATGAGAACACGCATTTGGAGCAGAACCTGGAAGACCTTGCTCGCTTTGGATCATCAAGTCAGCTTTATGAGCCCCTTTCATGTGTCCCCTTTCCAAGGGAGAAAACAAACTATTTGGCCTCCTTCTCAGTGGCAAAATACGCCAGAGTTGGAAGTTCTGGGGAAAGTTGTTTTTCTCTTCTTCGTATACAAGGAGTCGCGTACAGAAAAACTGTGGCGTTGCTTTCATTCGTGTTGTTTTCGGGCTACAATCTGCATTACCTTGACGACGGCTAACACGTTTAACGCTACGTTTTGGCTCACGTCCAAAGTGATGGATTTACACCCACCCAGGCTGTCTTAACCTTTTCTCCGGCGAGGGCTGAATGGGGAAACATGAAAGGATGCAACTTTGCCACTTTCATATTTGGTAAAGCAAGCGAAGAAGTTGGAAATAAAAAAACAGCATCTCAGCTTTGGCATACTTGTGAAAAAAGATTTTTTTTAAATCAACTTTGCTCTTTTTTTTCCCCGTTAAAAAAAAATTGTTTAATGTAATATTATGACTTTATTCCCATATTATTATAACTTTTTCCTCCAGCTAATTTTTCAAAAATGACAACTTAATTTTGTTTAGTTGATTTTTCATACTATGAATTTTTAAATGTTTTTATATTCTTTCTTTAATATTTCAACTCCATGCTACTAATTATTTTTCCTCATAATATTACCAGTTTCTTCTGGTAAAATTTGGGAAACAAAAGTTTTTTTCTTAAAATATGATTTTTTTTCTCCTAATATTTGGACTTTATTCTGCTGCTTTTCCCATTTCTGCTGTAGTTTTGCTTTTTTCCATTTTGCTGTATTTGTCAATATTTTTACTTTATTCTAATAAAATTACAGCTGTTTTTTCCGTTTCGTGTTTGTTTTTTTATTTTTCACATATTTTAACTTTTTTCTAGTTATCTGTATTTTCGTAATATTGTAACTTTATTCCTTCTGTGTTTTGATTTTATTCTCGTAACATTATATATATTTTTTCTTTCTCAGTTACCCAAAATTATAACTCTGTTATTGTGTCTGTTTGTGAAAAAAACAGATTTTTTCTTTAATATTTCAATGTAATGCTACTAAAATGACGTTGTTTATTATTATATTATGAATTTATTTTGGTAAATTTGTGACTTTTGTCTTGTTACAATATGCCTTTTTTCCTGTAATATTTATTATATTTTATATGAATAATATAAATATTCCATCCATCCATCCATTTTCCACCGCTTATCCGGGTCCGGGTCGCGGGGGCAGCAGCTTCAGTAGGGAAGTCCAGACTTCCCGGTCCCCAGCGACCTCTTCCAGCTCCATCGGGAGGACACCAAGGCGTTCCCAGGCCAGCTGTGAGACATAGTCCCTCCAGCGTGTCCTAGGTCTTCCCGGGGGCCTTCTGCCGACTGGGCATGCCCGAAACACCTCACCAGGGAGGCGCCCGGGAGGCATCCGGACTAGATGCCCGAGCCACCTCAACTGGCTCCTCTCGATGTGAAGGAGCAGCGGCTCTACTCTGAGCTCCTCCCGGATGGCCGAGCTCCTCACCCTATCTCTTAGGGTGAGTCCAGCCACCCTACGAAGGAAACTCATTTCCGCCGCTTGTATCCGCGATCTCATTCTTTCGGTCATGACCCATAACTCATGACCATAGGTGAGGGTGGGAACGTAGATCGATCGGTAAACAGAGAGCTTTGCCTTCCGGCTCAGCTCTCTCTTCACCACGACGGTCCGGTACAGCGACCGCATTACTGCAGACGCTGCACCGATCCGTCTGTCGATCTCACGCTCCAACCTTCCCTCACTCGTGAACAAGAACCCGAGATACTTGAACTCCTCCACCTGAGGCAAGACCTCACTCCCAACCCGGAGGGTACAGTCCACCCGTTTCCGACTGAGAACCATGGCCTCGGATTTGGAGGTGCTGAGTCTCATCCCAGAAGCTTCACACTCAGCTGCAAACCGCTCCAGTAAACGCTGAAGGTCACAGCCTGATGAGGCCATAAGGACCACATCGTCNTCTGCTGTAGTTTTGCTTTTTTCCATTTTGCTGTATTTGTCAATATTTTTACTTTATTCTAATAAAATTACAGCTGTTTTTTCCGTTTCGTGTTTTTTTTTTATTTTCCACATCTTTGAACTTTTTTCTTGTCATCTGTATTTTCGTAATATTGTAACTTTATTCCTTCCGTGTTTAGATTTTTTTCTTTTTATTTTGGTAAATTTGTGACTTTTTTCTTGTTACAATATGCCTTTTTTCCTGTAATATTTATTATATTTTATATGAATAATATAAATATTATATTTATATTTAGACTTTATTCTTGTAAAATTAGAGCAGTTTTTTTTTCTTTTTATGCTGCTTTTATCTTGTTGAAACTGTTTTTCTTGTAATTATGATTTTAATCCCATACTATTTAGATTTTATTCCCGTAATATTAAAACTTTTTCCCAACCAAATTTTCCAAAAACAACAACTTTTTTTTGTTTTATTTGCTCAATCTCATATTACAACTTAAAAACAAACAAACCAACAACACTATTTTCTTAAATATTTCAACCTTATGCTAGTAAAATGATATTGTTTGGTACTATTATTATACTGTTTTATGAATTTATTCTGATAAATTTGCAGTTTTTTTGACTTATGACTTTTTTTCTCTTAATATTTTGACTCTATTCTTGTAAAATCACAGCTCTTTTTTTCCGTTTTTGCTGTTGTGTGTGTTTTTTCACGTTTTAACTTTTTTCTTGTACATTGTGTGTTCATAATATTAGACGTTAATTCTTTCTATGTTTTCATTTTATTCTCAAAAAACACAAAACTTTATTTGATATTGTGTCTGTTTGTGATTAAAATAAAACAACGCTTTTTCTTTATAATTTCAAATTAATGCTGTATTATCATGAATTTATTTTTTGGTTAATTTGTTACTTTTTTGTTGTTACAATATGACTCTTTTAGTCGTAATATTTATTATCTTTTACATTAATAATATGTATAATACTTATTTATATTTTTACTTTATTGTTGCACAATTACATCCGCTTTTCCCATTTGCTGTTTTTCTATCAACAATTTAAAGTTTCCTCTTGAAAATGTTCTTCTCGTAATGATTTTTCTCGTAAGATGATTTTTATTCCATAATATTTGGATTTTATTACTGTAATATTAAAACTTCTGCCAGCCAAATTTTCCCAAGATGTTAACTTTATTTTGTTTTATTAGCTTCTCATAATATTACAACAAAAAACAAACACTTTTTTCTTTACTATTTCAACTTTATGCTACTAAAATTACATTGTTTATTATTATTACAATATTATGAATTTATTTTGGTAAATTTGTTAGTTTTTTTGTACAATATGACTTTTTCTTGTAAAACTGCAGCTGTTTTTCATTTCTGCTGTTGTGTGTCTTTTGGTCCACCAATTGGACTTTATTCTCCCAGCATTATATTTTTTCTGTTTCCTAATTTGCCAAAAATTACAACTTTATTTGTAATTTTGTTTGGTTGTGAACCCCCTTGCCCCATCTTTTTTTCTGAAATATTTCAATTTAATGCTACTAAAATTATGTTATTTTTCCTCCTAATTTTAACCTCGTAAAATTTTTGTACTAATATTTAGACCTTATTTTTGTAAAAATACTGCTAATTTTTCCACTTTTGCAGAGGGATGAGGGGAAGGTTCAACTTTTCCTTCTTGATTGTTTCTTGATCTCATATTCAGCATTCTGACAGGGACAGAATGTTGTTTTTTTAAAACTGTTTTTGGTGCTCATCAGGAAGCTCAGCAGTCCTTTAATGACCTCCGAGGTGGCATGTCGTGACCCAAACATCTTCCAGGCTTTTCTCTGTCCACATGGCTTGGTCTGTGTTTCAGGTGTCAAGGATTGGATCGAGGCGGCGGCACAGAGATAATGACAGCTAACGAGAAACACGGCGAAGAATGCCTGTGAAGTGTCTTTGGTCCATCTGGATGGTGGGTGGCACATTGAAAGGTCAAAGCGCTGGTAAAGTAAACTCAACAGGGATGTTCCGCTTCATCACGTAGCAATGCAGTAAAGGAATGTTTTCCCTCATTTTAGCTTTGAGGCTAAAGCTAACCTTCCACCTTTGACGCCTTGCTGGTGTAGTTTGTCACTCAAAACCAGACAAACACGGGGGAAACTC
>QODF01000184.1:1184286-1203305 GCA_024372805.1 Oostethus manadensis
TATGTATAATACTTATTTATATTTTTACTTTATTGTTGCACAATTACATCCGCTTTTCCCATTTGCTGTTTTTCTATCAACAATTTAAAGTTTCCTCTTGAAAATGTTCTTCTCGTAATGATTTTTCTCGTAAGATGATTTTTATTCCATAATATTTGGATTTTATTACTGTAATATTAAAACTTCTGCCAGCCAAATTTTCCCAAGATGTTAACTTTATTTTGTTTTATTAGCTTCTCATAATATTACAACAAAAAACTAACACTTTTTTCTTTACTATTTCAACTTTATGCTACTAAAATTACATTGTTTATTACTATTACAATATTATGAATATATTTTGGTAAATTTGTTAGTTTTTTTTGTACAATATGACTTTTTCTTGTAAAACTGCAGCTGTTTTTCATTTCTGCTGTTGTGTGTCTTTTGGTCCACCAATTGGACTTTATTCTCCTAGCATTATATTTTTTCTGTTTCCTAATTTGCCAAAAATTACAACTTTATTTGCAATTTTGTTTGGTTGTGAACCCCCTTCCCCCATCTTTTTTTCTGAAATATTTCAATTTAATGCTACTAAAATTATGTTATTTTTCCTCCTAATTTTAACCTCGTAAAATTTTTGTACTAATATTTAGACCTTATTTTTGTAAAAATACTGCTAATTTTTCCACTTTTGCAGAGGGATGAGGGGAAGGTTCAACTTTTCCTTCTTGATTGTTTCTTGATCTCATATTCAGCATTCTGACAGGGACAGAATGTTGTTTTTTTAAAACTGTTTTTGGTGCTCATCAGGAAGCTCAGCAGTCCTTTAATGACCTCCGAGGTGGCATGTCGTGACCCAAACATCTTCCAGGCTTTTCTCTGTCCACATGGCTTGGTCTGTGTTTCAGGTGTCAAGGATTGGATCGAGGCGGCGGCACAGAGATAATGACAGCTAACGAGAAACACGGCGAAGAATGCCTGTGAAGTGTCTTTGGTCCATCTGGATGGTGGGTGGCACATTGAAAGGTCAAAGCGCTGGTAAAGTAAACTCAACAGGGATGTTCCGCTTCATCACGTAGCAATGCAGTAAAGGAATGTTTTCCCTCATTTTAGCTTTGAGGCTAAAGCTAACCTTCCACCTTTGACGCCTTGCTGGTGTAGTTTGTCACTCAAAACCAGACAAACACGGGGGAAACTCAGGTTTTGTCATTGATCCGTTCCAAAAGATTCGACCGCAAAATCCATTTTGCTCATGAAAAATAATGTTGATTTTTAATGGTTACGGCATCAAAAACCTGTTCACCACCTTCTAAATATAACTCCATTAGAGGCCTCTTGGCATGCAATAACACCCCTATAGTCACCTTTACTCTCCTATTACCCACTAGACTAGACATAAGAACGGAAAATAAGATATAAATAAGACATAATATAGACTCAAACATTAGAAACCCCAAAACAGCATCAATCTAATCTTATATTTTGAAAAACCATGACAGAGTGAAGCTGTCTGTAGAGGGTGGGCCAAAAGTAGAGTTACGGTTAACACTTAGACATTTTACATTTATTAGACACTCATTTACATACATTGTATTTACATCTTAGACATTTTACATTGGGCCGCACGGTGGCTGAGTGATTAGCACATTGGCCACACAGTCAGAAGATCTGGAAGACCTGGGTTCAAATCTCCGTTGGGCATCTCTGTGTGGAGTTTGCATGTTCTCCCCGTGCGTGCGTGGGTTTTCTGGGTACTCCGGTTTCCTCCCACATTCCAAAAACATGCATGTTAGGTTAATTGGTGACTCTAAATTGACCATAAGTATGAATGTGAGTGTGACTGGTTGTTTGTCTATATGTGCCCTGCGATTGACTGGCGACCAGCCCAGGGTGTACCCTGCCTCTCGCCCAAAGTCTGCTGGGATAGGCTCCAGCATCCCCGTGACCCTAATGAGGATAAGCGGTATAGAAAATGGATGGATGGGGGACATTTTACATTGAATATTTAATCTCTCAAGTGCTCAAATAAATGTTTGGCCCATCCTGTATATGTAATATGTATATATACATATGTATATGTAGATATATGAATACATGTATGTATACAGTATTTATGCAAGTATACTGTATATACAGTATGTCTGTGCATGTATATTATGCGCCATCCACTTTGTGATACTTTCAATTTGTTGTCTAATTGACGACAAATATTAAACAAACGTGTAGAATATTTCCCATGATATTCTTTGTATATATTTCATATCTTTTACCCGATATGTCACATTTTGCTGCTTGTTGCTAGGCAGGTTTGATAGGGCTCAAGCCTAACTGGCCCGTAGGACAATGAAAACAATGTTCATTGTCTCAGATGAGTCACATGACAGGCTGAAGCAGGTCAACGGGTTGTGTGTGTGTGTTTGCGTTGACTGAAGCGGTTATAATGAGTCGTGAGTTCCAGCTGACAGACAACTTGACCTGGAGAATTACGCCCCCACCCCTCTGTGTTTATGCACGTGTACGTGTGTGGCGCCCCCTATGGGTTGTGCTAAGAAGACAATACACAAGTGCTCAATGGCTTAAGGACTATTGGATGCCAAGTGGTTACGTTTTGTCTCATGGCAGCCATGTTTTTTGACCAATCTCGCTCAGAATGTACACACATGGTTGTTAGATGCGTACCAAATTTTGCCCTGAACTTTTACAGCGGGTAATTTTGGGACACATTTTCACCCTTTTGTGTGCAGCGTTTCAACAGTGGAAGCATTCAATGACAGGCCCAGGCCTGGCTCCAGGGTGAGGCCCCGGTATCCCACGTCCGGGCGAGGTGCGGTCACTCCTCTTGTTGTTTTTCATAGGGGTCTTCTGAATCACTCTTAGTCTGGCTCGTCACCTAGAACCTGTTTGCCTTGGGAGACCCTACCAGGGGCATAAAGCCCCCGACAACATAGCTCCTAGGATCACTCGGGCACTCAAACCCCTCCACCACGATAAGGTGGTGATTCACGGAGGGGAAGTTGTAATTTTATGAAAAACAAACAAAAGTACAAGTAATTTTTAAAACAAAGTTGTAAAAAAAAAATCTTAGTCTTAACTATAAGAAGAACATTTTCAAGAAGAAAATTGAAATATTATGAAATAATAAATAAATAATAAAAACAATAATAACAGAGATGAAGAAAATAATCTTATTACAAAAATAAAGTCAAAATATTCGGTAAAAAACGTCTTTCTAAAAAGTATTTTAAAGAGAAAAAAAGTCTAAACTTTATGAGAATAAATATGAAATATTATGAGGAAAAATAATATCATTGTATTAGCATAAAACTGAATCTCAAAAATATAACAAAAAATATATAAAGCTGTATTTTTTTAAAAAATAGGTTGGGTAAAAAGTTATAAAATTATTTATAAAATTTAAATTATTAATTTTTCACCTACTTTACAAAGCTGAGATAAAATATATACAATATTACTTGTTATCTTACAGTAGTGTTCAAAATGATAGCAGTCCAAAGTGACTAACCAGATGAAATACTGTTATTAGTATATTTTTATTGCTACATGGCAAACAAGTTACCAGTAGGTGCAGTAGATTCTCAGAAAACAAAGAAGAAGCAGCTCTTAAGGCTGTGCAATTGGGCAATCAGTTGCCAACTGGTAGCTTGTTTGCCACGTAGCAATATAGTATAGTAATAACAGGTGGTTAATCTGCTTAGTCACACTGGACTGCGATTAATTTGAACACTACTGTATCTTAAGGACTTTCTTTACAAAACATCAAAGTGGCAAAGTTGCATCCTTTCATTTTTCACTATGTGGCCCTTGTTGGAAAAGGTTGGGACACCCGTAGATTACACAAATATACCCCAGTCATGTGAAAAGAGTTAGGACACACCTATGTGAGGGAACATTTTGACTGGTCCACACATTATATTGTGTGTGTGTTTGTGTTTATGACTGCGGTAAAGAGCTGAAAAGTGTGCAGACATCAGACAAAATGATGAACACAAACAAAACGTTATATACTATGGAAATGTAACACATTAACAGTAACGTCTTGCTAAGAAAGAAGTAAGGCAATGTTTATTGACTGACCGACATGATTGACAGCTCGCGTCTCTGTCTGGGTGGTCTGTGTGTGTGGTTCAAAGTTAGCCTCTCAGCTATTTTTTTTGTCACCCACGTCTTCAACCCCCAAGCCTGAAGACAAGGCCGAAGCCTAATCTAGGGGTGTCCCAAAATTTTTCCAGTGAGGGCCACACAGCAAAAAGTTTATTTCTTGAGTACAATTCGTACACAAGGTCATTCCTAGTGCTTTACAGAAAGGATGCTAAAATCACCTCAGAAAAGGTAAGATTTGTGTAAAATCATTACATTAAAAAATCAAACTAAATTCAAATTGAAGAGTGCAAATCAAGTAGTTTAAGCCTGGATTTGAGCATTGAAGATTGTCAACCTTGTGAAAGACATTTTGGCTGCATAACACCGAAAATGCAGCTTCACTGTGTTTAGTCTTGACTTTGGGCACCCCCAGGAGACCACTACCTGAGCTTCTCAGAGACCGAGATGCTCCATGCTACATGTCAGAGATTTTCTTTGAGTTTCTGTAAAACTAAAAGGACTTGTACACAAGCAAAGTCTATTCTCTGAGCAACAGGAGGCCAGTGCAGACACCTGAGCAATTAACTAATCTGCTCATATTTCCTGGTTCTAGTCAGAACTCAAGCAGCAGCATTGTAGATTTACTGCAGCTGTTTTGCAGCTGGTTTCGAGAGCCCGGTGAGAATTGGTTACAGTAGTCTAGTTTGCCTCAGACAAAGACATGGATTAGTCTCTCTAAAGCTGGCTCAGCTACTATTCCCTTGATTTTGGCAATCTTTTTTAGGTGATGTTATTTTTATAATACGACTATTATTTTATGTTCCACAGGACAGGAGGTGTCACTTCCTGTCCTGCGCTCTTATTTTGAAGGATGGCGCTCCCTGCTGATGTGGAGCTTCAGCACTTCTCCTTAGTTGGATTGGGCTCAATTAGTGGGACTCATACGCCCAGCACCAGCACAGGGACGGTGCTGGTTCATTGTCATTGTTACCTCCGCTGCATCTGTATTCCTGGTCGGCGCTGTGACTTAGGATTCCCTTCCGTGGTGATACCGCAAAGACATTGTTTGCCTTCACAGCGCTTTTTCCTCGGTCGCCTTTTGTTTGTGAAACCTGCACTGTGAGTACCTGTTTAGTTTATTAAATTTTTATTATTATTTTGCACACCCGCCTTCGTCTCTGCCTTCTGTAGCTCAACTCAGTCTTCTGCCAGCCAAAACGTAACATGTTAAAGTTCATGTCTGAGTCCTTTTTTACTCCTAGCCTTAGTCTAGTCCCAAGGTGGTTGATAACACCTTTTTGTTTCTGTGGGCCAAAGACAATGACTTCACTTTTGTCTGAGTTTGGCTGGAAAAAGATGATTTGCATCGACACACTGATGTGTTTGATGTAGTGGCGAAGTAAATCTGTAGGACCACGTTTACCTGCCATCAGTGACACGTAGACCTGAGTGTGGTCTGCATAGTTGTGGTAGGACACATCACAGATACGTTTTAGCTGGCCTAAAGGAACCATGTTCAGATTGAACAATAGGGGTCCCAAGATTGACCCCTGAGGAACTCCACAGGTTATAACCATTTGTTCTGAGACACAATAACCAATTGCAAAAAAGTACTTCCTGTCCTCCAAATAGGACATGAACCAGTTTAGAGCGGTACCAGAGATTCCCACCCAGTATTCCAACACTGTAATAAGATCACATGGTCAGTCATGGCCTGCATTTGTGTGTTCAGACAGCTAACATTTTTTGCACGAAAATTCATTGTAGCTTGCTTTGTTTTTTAATGTTTATATGTGTTCAAGTCATAATTTACACACATACATGGAATTTATACAAATGCTAATTCAAAATAGTGATGTCAATGTCAAGGCAAGAGTGATATGCGCCACACTTTGGAATATTTACAAAGAATCTAGATCAGACTTCAAAATGTAATCCACACATGTCAAATAAGGTTCTAATCAATATTTCACAATAGTTCACAGTAATCTTAGTGGGATATCTAAATTCTTTACGTCCCAGTGAATATTTCCTAGATAAAACAAGTTAACGCCAGACTGGCTTCTTAAAACTTTTTAAAACGGCTCTGAAGTCTGAAGTAAGATGTTAACTAGATGAGGACGTTGTGGTAGCAAACTGTTCAGCACAGACCTTAAAAATCTAGTGGCTAAATCGACAGGGCAGCACGTTGACTGCAGATGATCTCTTCAACTGTTCACGTGTGAAATGTGAATAGTCATTTGTGTTGAGATGCAACTTTGCCACTTTGATATTGTAGAAATGCTGACAAGTTACAGAAGAACTTCAGGTAACGTCTGCCCTGGTTAGCGCATTTTTCGGTTAACATCCAAAATGTTTGCTAAAATGACGCTTGTTTGGAGTCCAAAAACACTGCCCGGTTTGTTTATGTTACATCTTGGATGATGCGCCAAAGACAAGATTTTGATTAATTTCTGCGGCCGTGTGACGGACGTGACTCCGGCTGTGATGCACACAGATCTAGTCCCGATCTCAGTTCCCGCATAAGAGTCTATCAACACGGTGGCGCATTGAGGGTGACACTCAATACAACAACAAAACAAAAGCAAGTCATGTTCACATGCTGCAGGCAGTTTTTTCCATTTACTATATTCAACTGCAAGGTACATGATTACTGGTTCTAGAACCATGACATTTAGTTTTTATACATGTTTTTTACATTTTTGCAAATTGTGGTTGCAGCAGAATAATGTGTTTATTTTGTGTTATTTTGTTAACTGATGGTTTTATGGGGTTTCCCCCCCAACAAAACAAAAGTGTCCATTCATTTTTCATTTGTAATAATTTTTGCATCATTTTTCATTTTTATGTAAAAATAATTATTGTCCATAAAATCTGTTTAGAGTTAACATATTTGGTGTCTGGAACAGGTTACATGGATTTATATTTTCTATAGGAAAATTTGCTTTGGTTAGAGTCTGTTTTGGTTTGAGTCAAACCTCATTGATTGGATTAACCAAGACGTTAACCAAGGCACCTCTGTAAATATATTTCAAGAAAAAAAAATACATTTTAGCATTGTCATGTAGGTGAAAAAGCCTATTTTTAGTATCAACTTTACTCTTTGCTCTTTTCCTCCCATTTTTTCTAGTTTTTGTTTTAATTTTCATAATATTTCCACTTTATTCTTAAATAATCATCGTAAATGTTTATTTTGTATTATTATTACTTTATTAAATTTTTCAAAAATTACACATTTATTTTGATTTGTTGGTTTCTCATAATATTATGTCAATTTTAGTTTTATATGTCAAATATATACTACTAAAATTACATTGTTTTTCCTCATAATATGAGTTTATTCTCGTAAAATTGTGATCTTTTTCTTGTTACAATACACCTTTTTTTATTCAATATTTTGTCGGGTGCTAAGTAAGCTGGGTGGCGGCCGGAGGCGGAGGCCTCCACCCATGGGGCCTGGTGGTGCACAGCCCGAAAAGGTAATGTGGGTCCCCCCTGCCATGTGCTCACCAATCGTGGGAGGGGCCAAAGGGGTCGGGTGCAAAGAGAGCTGAGTGGCGGCCGGAGGCAGAGGGCTTGGCGGTCCGATCCTCGGCTACAGAAGCTAGTTGTCGGTACGTGGAATGTCCCCTCTCTGGCGGGGAAGGAGCCTGGGCTGGTGCGTGAGGTGGAGAAATTCCGGCTAGATATAGTCGGACTCACCTTAACGCACAGCAAGGGGTCTGTAACCAGTCCTCTCGAGACGGGCTGGACTTCATTCCACTCAGGTGTTGCCAGCAATGAGAGGCGACGAGCACGATGTTTTGTGCCTCCATTGTCAATGCGGCTGATCAGAGCTGTCGCGGTGGAGGTAATCCCAGAACCTGTTGGTGGACACCAGAGGTGAGGGGTGCCGTCAAGCTGAAAAAAAGAGTCCGATCATGCAGTTTTGGTCCATGGGACTCTGAAGGCAGCAGACAGGTACCGGCAGGCCAAGCGGTCTGCGGCTCTGGCAGTCACTGAGGCAAAAACTCGGACATGGGAAGAGTTCGGAGAGGCCGCGGAAAACAACTTCCGGATGGCTTCAAAGAGATTCTGGTCAACCGTCTGCCGTGTCAGGAGGGGAAAGCAGTGCACTGTCAACACCGTGTATGGTGGGGAGGGTGTGCTGCTGACCCTTCACTCGAGATGTTGTGGACCGGTGGAGGGAATACTTGAATACTTTGAAGACCTCCTCAATCCCACGACACGTCTTCCAACATGGAAGCAGTGCCTGGGGACTCTGAGTCTGGTTCCCCTATCTCTGGGGCTGAGGTTACCAAGGTGGTCAAAAAGCTCCTTGGTGGCAAGGCCCCGGGGGTGGATAAGATCCGCCCGGACTTCCTTAAGGCCCTGGATGCTGTGGGCGTGTCTTGGCTGACACAACTCTGCAGCATCGCGTGGACATCGGGGTCGGTGCCCTGCACTGGCAGACCGGAGTGGTGGTCCCACTTTTCAAGAAGGGGGACGGGAGGGTGTGTTCTAACTATCATGGAATCACACTCCTCAGCCTTCCAGGTAAGGTCTATTCAGGGGTTCTGGAGAGGAGGATCGTCCGAATAGTGGAATCTCGGATTTAGGAGGAGCAGTGTGGTTTTCGTCCTGGTTGTGGAACTGTGGACCAGCTCTATACTCTCGGCAGGGTCTTTGAGGGTGAATAGGAGTTTTCCCAACCACTCTACATGTGTTTTGTGGACTTGGAAAGGGCATTCAACCATGTTCCTCAGGGAATACTGTGGGGAGTGGGTATCGGACCACCAAATCAGTAGTGAACACTCACTACTCCAGGTGAACACTCATTACTCCAGGTTGAACACTCACTACTCCAGGTTCGAAGATTCACACCCATCCCCCACCCCACTGACTACAATGGACATTGCAGGCATATCAGCACTGGACCCCTCCACCTACCCCACTGCCCTCACACTCTCAGAGCAGAATGTGGCCAAGACATTTAAAAAGCAGAACCCTCTGAAAGTTCCAGGTCCAGATGGTGTCTCTCCTTCCACCCTGAGACACTGGGCAGTAGAACTGGCGCCTGTCTTCACGGACATCTTTAACATCTCCTTGGAGTCATGCCATGTCCCAGCCTGCCTCAAGCTGTCTACCATTGTTCCCGTCCCCAAGAAGCCCAGGATCACTGGACTTAACGACTACAGACCTGTGGCACTGACATCTGTGGTCATGAAGTCATTTGAGCGCCTGGTTCAGCCGTATCTCAAGTACTTCACCTCCCCCCTCATGGACCCTCTGCAGTTCGCCTACAGAGCCAACCGGTCTGTAGATGATGCCATCAACCTGGTCCTCCACTTCATCCTGCAGCATCTGGACTTCCCAGGAACCTACGCCAGGATCCTGTTTGTGGACTTCAGCTCTGCATTCAACACCATCCTCACTGCTCTGCGCTAGGACAAGCTCGCCCAGGTCAACGTGCCTGACTCCACCTGCAGGTGGATCACTGACTTCCTCACGGACCGGAGGCAGCGCGTGCGGCTGGGGAAGAATGTCTCGGACACTCGGACTATCAGCACAGGATCCCCACAGGGCTGTGAAATTTCCCCCTGCTCTTCTTCCTGTACACCAACAGCTGCACCTCCAGCCACGACTCGGTGAAACTAATTAAGTTTGCGGATGACAACACCCTCATCGGGCTCATCTCAGAAGGTGATGAGCTTGCTTACAGGAAGGAGGTGGACGGGCTGGTGCCCTGGTGCAGCTGCAACAACCTGGAGCTCAATGCTCAGAAGACAGTGGAGATGATCGTGAACTTCAGGAAAGTCAAAGCCCCCCTGCCCTTCCTTGTCTTGACAGACTCCCCCATCACAACTGTGGACTCCTTCCGGTTCCTGGGCACTAACATCACCCACAACCTCAAGTGGGAGCAGACCATCAGCTCCCTCATCAAGAAGGCACAGCAGAGGATGTACCTCCTGAAGCAGCTGAGGAAAGCCAAGCTGTCTGTCCAGACGATGGTGCAAATCTACACGGCCATTATTGAGCTCATCCTCACGTCCTCCATCACTGTGTGGTTCGCTGGGGCCACTGCCAGGGACAAACACAGACTGCAGCGCATCGTGCGCTCTGCTATGAAAGTGATTGGCTGCAGCCTTCCATCTCTCTAGGACCTGTACGTCTCCAGAACTCGGGGGCGAGCAGGCCGGATACTTGGTGACTCTTCCCAATCTGGACATGGACTATTTGAGCCACTCCCCTCTGGCAGAAGGTTACGATCATCCGACCAGAACCTCTCGCCACAAGAACAGTTTCTTTCCTGCTGCTGTTGAACTCGTAACCACTTTATAACATTTGCACTGTGGTCACTTTAAACCAGTAAAATGGTCACCTTATAATACCTGCACTAAAAAACACCCTAATGCCTTTACTTATCAGTGACTTCAACCCTTACTCAGGGTTCTACGTTTAGTGTTAGTTAGTTCTATGTTTATTTAATGCTCTGTTTATTTAGGATTCTACGTTGCACTGAGTCGCCAAAGAAAGTTCCTAGTTTGTGAATTGTTCACTTACAATGGCAATAAGGTTTTCTGATTCTGATTCTGGTTTGTTCCCTGTATGACCGGTGTCAGAGTTTGGTTTGCGTTGCCGGCAATAAGTCGGACCCGTTTCCAGAGAGTTGGACTCCGCCAGGGCTGCCATTTGTCACCGATTCTCTTCATTACTTTCATGGACAGAATTTCAAGGCACAGCCAGGGCGTTGAGGGGTTTCAGTTTGGTGGCCACAGGATTCGGTCTCTGCTTTTTGCAGATGATGTGGTCCTGCTGGCTTCATCGAGCTGTGACCTTCAACTCTCACTGGATCGGTTCGCGGCTGAGTCTGTAGCGGCTGGGATGAGAATCAGCACCTCCAAATCTGAGTCCATGGTTCTCACCCGGAATAGGATGGAGTGTCATCTCCGTGTCGGGGATGAGGTCCTGCCTCAAGTGGAGGAGTTTAAGTACCTTGGGGTCTTGTTCACGAGCGAGGGAAGGATGGAATGCGAGATGGACAGGCGGATTGGTGCAGCGTCTGCAGTGATGCGAACGCTGCACTGGTCTGTCGTGATGAAAAGAGAGCTGAGCCGATAGGCAAAGCTCTCAATTTACCGGTCGATCTACGTTCCTACCCTCACCTATGGTCATGAGCTATGGATAGTGACCAAAAGGACAAGATCGCGGGTAAAAGCGGCCGAAATGAGTTTTCTCCGCGTGGTGGCTGGGCTCTCTGTTAGAGATAGGGTGAGAAGCACTCTAATCCGGGAGAGAATCGGAGTAGAACCGCTGCTCCTCCACAGTGAGAGGAGCCAGATGAGGTGGCTCGGGTATCTGGTTAGGATGCCTCCCGGGCGCCTCCCTCGGGAGGTATTCAGGGCACGTCCAACCGGTAGGAGGCCTCGGGGACGACCCAGGACACGCAGGAGAGACTATGTCTTTCAGCTGGCCTGGCCTCAGCATTCGCTGACGAAGTAGCCAAAGTGGCCGAGGAGAGGGACAATTGGGCTTCCTTGCTTAGGCTGCTGCCCCCGCGACCCGACCTCAGATAAGCGGAAGAAAATGGATGGATGGGCTAGTTTATTTTGTTTTGATTGTTTTCTTATATATAATATTATTGCTTTAAAAAAAGTTTTTTTCTGTAGTATTTAAAATTTATGCTACCAAAATGACATTTCTTCATAACATTACATTATTTGTGTAAATTTACTATTTTTTCTTGTTAAATTACAACTTTTTGTCTAAATATTTTCACTTGATTCCTGTAAAATTACTGCTGTTTTTCTATTTTTGTTAAATTATATTTTTTGAATGTGCTGCAGGTCAATAAAAAAAAAAGCCATGCGCCGCCGGGACGCACTTTGGACACCCCTGGTCTAAACTGTAAATTCAAATTCATTGCAGTGATGTGTACAGCCTTATAGCAGCCTTTTATTTTCATAGACAATAAAGAGTGGGCCTTTGACTTTTGTGGTTTTGATGCAGACTTTCTAGCATTTTATTCCACATAAAAGCTCAGCAAGGCTTTGCTTTTGTAGACCCCGCACCCGGTGACTAAACAAGCATTTTCTTTTTACTTTAATTCACTGTAATAAAACGTCATTGAGATGCACCATAGTTTTTCTATTGGCTGGCTTGCCACAAAATATTAAATCTGTGCTTGCTGGTGAGTATTAAAAAAAAAAAAAATGAAAATCTGCAAGACATCATGATGGTGATTTATAAACTGGAGGCTAAAAAGCACTGACAGCCCTTATAAGTCTGGTTGAAACTGGGGGAAACCTGCGGCGTGAAAGTGAGGAAGGACGGATGATTCGACAGGCAGCTGGATATATTTCTAAGCCCCCCAAACCCCGTCCATATAAATCACCAAAATCAATCAAATGAACTCAAGCTGGACGAGTTTTTTTCACTGTTGTTAAAGGAAAGCAAAAACAAAAACCCAAAAAAAGTGAGACTTTTAACAAGAGAATGTCAGAAATACCACAAAAATTTCTCATGCTATTGAATGCAAAAATGAATTTTTTGACCTTGTATGCCTATTATGATAACCTTCAATATGTTATACAGTATATTACTATTCTTTTCTCATAAAATGTGTGACTCAGATAAAATTCTTCAAAAAGTAGTTTTTTTAATTGTATCTTTTCGGCCATGACCAAATACTCATAACCATAACATCATGATTTTTTTTTCTGGGATTAAAAAAAAAGACTTTCTTCTCTTTTGTCATTTTATTTCACTTTTTAGTGTGCCATGTGCTTTGTTGTCTTTACAACAATTAACAATAAAAAGAACAATCAAACACAAGAAATACGTGAAAAATATGTGATATTTAATTCCAATTTAAAAGCTCACTTGTGCATTTTAAAAGTGTTGCTTTTGGTACAAGACTGTATAAAACAGTTTCATTTTTACGGCAGTGTCAGCGATTGATTACTATCACTGTCCGGCTCCACTGAAAGACTAAGCAGATCTGTTCTGTATTTACTCTTATTCTTTTCTTATTTTTCTTTTTTCATCTCTCCTGTCTTGCTATGGTTTGTTTATTTTTTGATTAGTTTTATTGTGACATTTTTGCAAAGCTGCTGTATATGTAAATCTCTCTTGGAGATTAATATCTTCCTATGTATGTATACACGATTATAAATAAAATCAAACATACTGTATTTTTGGATAACTATTGCATTATTATTGTCTTTGTATTTATGTACTCTGTTGCATACAGATATGGACGACCATTGATGCAAAAAATACAGGTAATAACATTGTTGCTATATTGCAAAAATGTTGCAGTAAATATTGCATGTGTGTTTAATTTAAAGTTTGGCGTGAAGCTGCACATAAAAGCACACACTGTGCTGTCGATAAAAATAAAACACACATGCAATAACACCTGCAAGGAGGTCTAAATACTTTCTCAATGTCTCCATCAGCTTCACACACACACACACACGTGCGTGTACACACACACACCCACACCCACAGAGAAATAGAAGAAGAAACCAGCGACTGCTTCCTATTAGCGTCTAATGAAGTTAAAATATTTCTGTCCAACTTTCTTCTTCTAAAGTCCAATAAGTCAGTTACTGTGACGTAGTTCGGGTCTACAGGCCATAAAAAAAAAGATTCCTTGCTTCTTCTCGCTGCGTGCCTGTGGCCATGCCCAAAGTGTCATGTGATTAACTCAATAAAAGATGCTAGCCTCCCTCCGCCTGCATGCGTGCATACCTTTGTTTTCTTTTCATTACGCCAGTGTTCTCGTCTCTGATGGGGTAGAAACCAGCGTCCACGTTCCGAGCTTTGGGTTTTAGCACATGGACAAAAGTAGTGCCTGTGAAAATAACCAAGGAAGGTTTTTTTTTTTTTTAAATCTCCAAATCAAATTGAGACAGAAAGTACAGGATTTTGGAAAAAAAAAAGAAAGAAACATATACTCAAACTCAAATGTTTTATAACATACAGATTATGTCACATCTTTTTTAAATATCTATTTTATAGTATAGTATAATAGTAATATTGTACATATTTAAAGACCAGTTGAAAATGTCAAGAATGTACATTTTGAACTGTTGGATCTTAAGGAAGTTCTAAGTAAAGGTAGAAACTGCAAAAAGAAGAAATGAGTGAGACAAAAAAATAATTTATTGCAAAGAAGCATTAACATTTTACATAATACAAAAAAATAGAATAAAATGTGGAAAAAGTAGTTGCTGTGCCACTCTTGTGGTGAAGATGGCTTCACGTAGGGCATCCAATGTCTAGAACTGATATCCATTTTTCTAAACTTGCTTTGCCATCCATTTCCAAATCTTCTCCACTGGATTTAGATGAGAGGAACATGCAGTATGGTCCAAAAGAGTGATCTTATTCCTCTGTAGAAGTCATTTGTGAAGTGTTGAAAAAGCCAGCAATTACCACACAGACCCCTTGCAACATCTCCATATAGCTGGCTGCCGTTTGACGCACTTGCACAACCTTAAGCTTCATTGTTCCATTGGCATTCATCATGGTGCCGTGTGGAAAACATCTCAGGTGGGATGCCAGTAACGTTGGAAACCATGAGAACCATCAAGGGAGAAGAAAACTTTCTTCCACCTTTAAATATGCCATGTTTGGTGCTCTCCTGCAAATTCCAAACGCACAACTTTTCCACGTTGAAGGAAACTTTTTTTGTTCTTTAAAGCCTTTTCTGGCAGACGGCGTCTGATGGATATTGGACTACACTCGGCACCAATAACAACCTTCATTTGGGCCGAGGATGGGTTAGTGTTTTGACGGGACAGCCAATGGGAACCTCAGGTGATGGTTTTTTTGGGTCTACCACTTGAATTTTTTGTTTCCATGAGCCTCAAGATGTGTGAAGAAGTTAGAAATGACTGTCTTACTGCGTCCAACCTCAGCAGCAATGGCACTGAGGCTGCGAGAGGCCTTCCTTATGTAGCTCAACAATCCCACCACGTCCAAAGAGAGAAAGCTTTTTGGTGTGAATAGTTGACAATCACATTCAATTTTTGCCAAGATTTTGCTAAAGGCAGTAAACTTTTAATAAACAGCCTATTTCATTTTCATGTTTCTTTGCAATAAATTTATTTTTTTGCCTCACTCCATTTTTCTTTTTGCATTTTGAAGCAAAATGTACAATATTGCTATTTTTCAAATGGTCTTCAAATTTTCATTAGTAATGTATATTTCCATAGCCAATTTTTATTCGGATTTTACGCGCTATTTCCGGGCTGCCCCGTGGAGCACCGGTGGACATTCTTCTACGTGCCCGTGCTTCACATTTTCCAGTTTTAACAATGTTTTCACTTTCATTTTAGTAAAGGTTGTGCTTTTTGTACGTAACACAAAGTAAAAACACTTGTAGAGCCTAAGTCCCACACACACAGCCGCATTAGCATGCTCCACTGAACTAAGCCAGCCCAGCTAGTTTCCATTTATGCTACGTAAAAGGAGTTTTATCATTAGAGGAGTTTTATTTTATGGTTTTATAAGCGGTCCACCAGGGAAACACTTATGTAGACAACTTAGGCAGAAAGAGAGGAGGAAATCAAACAAACACATGTCAATATATCAAGGTCGGCAAAATGATCAATTTGTTGAATTTAATTGATTTATTCATCATGATGACAGGCTTACATGCACCCCACATACATAGTTAGTGCTGCCACACGTTCAGATATTTTGCACGTTCTCCATGCGTGTCAAGATCTTACTCCTTCACGGTCACCACACCTACTGTACGTTCTCCAACAACACCAAAAAAAGCACTATCTGGGGAACGCCGTAAATAGACCAGAAACTCTGTCTGGTTGTGGTCTAGGCTTTAAACATAAGTAAGCCTTTCATAATAATCAATAAATCAATTAATCGCACAATAAACGTTGCAGGCCACGGCATACTGACATGTACATGCGTATTTGTTTTCCTATCCTCTCGCTACCAAGCAGGCTGGATGACAAGAGAGCTTACTCTGTGCATCTGTCTCTAAACCTGGGCATGTTGGTTCTATAGCAGAATGAAGGGTAGGTGAATCCTGCTGTTAGTCATTCAATCTTTATTCACCATGTAGTCTCCACTTTATCGTCTTTTTGAACTCAAAGGTAACCACGTCAACTATGTCTTAAGACAGTCAATCAAATATGAAAGATCTATGTGCTTTAAAATATACATTATATTAATCTTATTATGGCATTGTGACTAGAAGTGATACATGCACTGTATAAAATGAGAGTGGACTTAATTTCAGAGAGTCATTCAACTGAGGCTTCCTCATCTTCCAGGAAGTGCAGGTAAAGTAAACCTTTTTTATGCTAAATGCTGAACACAGACTTTCCGGTCCCCGGCGACCTCTTCCAGCTCCACCGGGAGGACACCAAGGCGTTCCCAGGCCAGCTACTTGGTGTCCTCCTGGTGGAGCTGGAAGAGGTTACCGGGGCACCAAGAAGTCTGGACTTCCCTACTGAGACTGCTGCCTCTGCGACCCGGACCCGGATAAGTGGAAGAAAATGGAATGGCTAAACTTAGCCGAGAGCTGAGCCAAGAGCGTGTCACAGTAAATGTGTACCCCAAGTGACGAGTCTCTGGGACTTAATTGCCCAACAATTACTGACATCCAGTAAGTAATAGCATCCAGTGACATCCATTGTATAAAAGTGCAGTACCACGTTTACAATTCAAATTCTTCTTCTGCCATGTATTTTACTTTATTTAGTTTTTTATGCTTGACATTTAGGCCAAGAAAAAGCATAATTTGAATAAATATCTTTTTTTCCACTAATAATAGGCCTTATTCAACAACAAAAATGCAATCTTTTATTAATGATTTTTTTTTTAAAGGCAATAGTGAGGCAGTGATGTTAGCAAGGGACAACTGTAGTGTCACAATTCATATAAATATATGTTCTTTATGAAAAAAAATTGCTGCTGGAAAGAGAAGTGAAATATAAATAATGAATAAAATCAGCTGGCGGAGTAGTGCCTTCCTTCAACTTATTGCCACCCTGGTGTTAGTGGTGTCTTGCTAGTTGTACACACAAGTCATCATATTTGGACTTGACCTTGTGAAGACATAAAATACAATGTAACGTGTTTTATTTTACAGCAAGCTCCTGTTCAACGCTCTAATCATGACGCCTGTGCTCTGCTCTTTCATCCAGCTGCTGACCTTTTGCTGCACAAACCCAGCTGGTGCTGGTGAAAACATCTCCAGCCAAGCATACTATTACGCTGTCAAAGAATCAAACGTCACCCTTCACTGAAAACACATGTACAGTATTGCACTGACAACCTATGGACTACCTGGAAGCTGCTGGGGTATCCCCAACACAAAACACAGAAAGTGGCCATGTTTCCAACGGACCTGTGAAGGGCAGGGTCCACTTCACAAATCCCAATCCCCGCAAAGGAGATGCTGCCATAACCATCAGCAACCTATACATTATTGTTCATAAAAGTAAAACATTTACGTGTGAAGCGAAATCAAATAATTACCAAATCCAAAGAAAAAACATTTCATGAGTGAGGCTGTCCGCACACCTGCACTGCCCCGATATGAGCCTTGCTTCATCTATCCATCCATTTTCTTCCGCTTATCCGAGGTCAGGTCGCGGGGGCAGCAGCCTAAGCAGGGAAGCCCAGACATCCCTTTCCTCGGCCACTTTGTCTAGCTCTTCCTGGCAGATGCCAAGGCGTTCCCAGGCCAGCGGAAAGACAGTCTCTCCAGCGTGTCATGGGTTTTCCCCGAGGCCTCCTACCGGTTGGACGTGCCCTGAACACCTCCCCAGGGAGGCGTCCGGGAGGCATCCTAACCCAAGCCATCTCATCTGGCTCCTCTCAATGCGGAGGAGCAGCGGTTCTACTCCGAGTCTCTCCCGGATGACAGTGCTTCTCACCCTATCTCTAAGGGAGAGCCCAGCCACCCTGTGGAGAAAACTCATTTTGGCCGCGATCTTGTCCTTTCGGTCACTACCCAAAGCTCATGAACATAGGTGAGGGTAGGAACATAGATTGACCGGTAAATTGAGAGATTTGCCTTTCGGCTCTGCTCTCTCTTCACCACGACAGACCGGTGCAGAGTCCGCATCACTGCAAACGCCGCACCAATCCGCCTTTTCATCTCACGTTCCATCCTTCCCTCTCTTGTGAACAAGACCCCGAGGTACTTAAACTCCAGTTGAGGCAGGACCTCATCCCCGACCCGGAGAGGGCACTCCACCCTTTCCGGTCGAGAACCGTGGACTCAGATTTGGAGGTGCTGATTCTCATCCCTGCCGCTTCATACTCAGTTGCGAACCGATTGAGTGAGAGTTGAAGGTCACTGCTCGATGAGCCAGAAGGACCACATCATCGGCAAAAAGCAGAGACCAAATCCCGTGGCCACCAAACTGAAACCCCCTAACTCCCTGGCTGCACCTAGAAATTCTGTCCATGAAAGTAATGAACAGAATTGGTGACAAAGGGCAGCCCTGGCGGAGTCCAACTCTCACTGGAAATGGGTACGACTTATTGCCGACAATGCGAACCAAACTCTGACACCGGTCATACAGGGAACAAACCGCCGGGATTAGGTGGTCCGATACCCTATATTCCCGGAGCACTCCCCACAGTATTCCCCGAGGAACACGGTCAAATGCCTTCTCCAAGTCCACAAAACACATATAGACGGGTTGGGCAAACTCCCATGCACCCTCAAGGACCCTGCTGAGAGTATAGAGTTGGTCGACAGTTCCACGACCAGGACAAAAACCACACTGCTCCTCCTTAACCCGGGTTCTGGGATTACCGCCATGACAGGCACCGACCACCTTACGGCCACAGCTCCAAACAGCCGCATCGACAATGGAGGCACAAAACATCGCCCACTCGGACTCAATGTCCGCTGCCTCCTTCGGAACTGTCAGGATCGGCGTAGCCGAGGTTTCATCCCA
>QODF01000184.1:1214710-1230568 GCA_024372805.1 Oostethus manadensis
CTAACATGCATGTTTTTGGAATGTGGGAGGAAAGCGGAGTACCCGGAGAAAACCCACACACGCACGGGGAGAACATGCAAACTCCACACAGAGATGCCCAACGGAGATTTGAACCCAGGTCTTCCAGATCTCCTGACTGTGTGGCCAATGTGCTAACCACTCAGCCACCGTGCGGCCACATAATATTTTATTCTGATAAAATTTGTAGTTTTTGCTGTTTTTCTTTTGTTGTTTGAAGTTGTTTTGTTAAATTATATTTTTTAAATGTGCCGCTAGCCAATGAAAAATTAGCCACTGGGTCTACAAATGCCCCTCGGGCCGCACTTCGAGCACTCCTGTCGCGAGCTGAGATTTGGGAACTGAACTCTACCAAGGTAATGAATCATACCTGATACCCGAAGTTGTTTGATTTGTTCTGGGACCAGTGGTTTTTTTTTTCCAAACTGTGATTACACTTGAGCCAAAAGTGAGAAGAATCTGAGGAGAAATGGTGATGCTGTGCTGTTGTCTCACGGGGCAATATGTTTCATTAGTCCAGACAGTGCTGCCAGCTGAACTCAGGTGGTTGTGTAGAAACGGCTCTCCTGGCTTGCAATTGCGTTGCCATAGCAACCATTCTGCTCGATTGGCAGCTTGATGGTGACAGCTCCCGCGCATCACGACAGCAACATGGCATGCAACCTGTCGCTCAAGTTGACAAACATTTGACCCACCGATTTGACCCACCAAAGGGCTGACTACAAGATAAGTCTCACGCAACATTCCAAACAGTCACTGACGCATTGATGCGCCACATGCGAGCTATGTGGATGCTAGCTAGTGTGAGCATTTTTCAGTAAAAGTGTGAACACGCGCACACACCTGCTGCCCCCTTTTGTTAAAGGGGCTAATTAGAGAGCCATTGTAGGATTAGCACACTGTCACTTCAGCACAGTGTGGAGGAAATTGCAATCGTCAAAGTTCCGATGTTTTTAGCCTTTGCTGGAAATGTCCAGTAATAGCTGGTGTATGGCGGTTAAGCCCCCCGCCCCCGATGGTAAGTCAATTTCTGCCAAACAGGAATCCTTATTAATAAATAACATTTATTAGGGTATTTTAGGGGTAGGGGGCCGCCCTCTTTTGCTTTTTTGTTGGCACTTTTAATTTCTTTTTACACTTAAAATGGTCAAAAAAATATTGTATCCCTTTTTTTTCTATTAATAATTAGGCTCAGCTGTTTTTGTCCCCCAACTATTGCAACCTTCTTCTTGTCATTTTTATTTTCTTATCATAAAAATTATGTTTGTTTTCTTCCTCGTAATTTTATGACTTTTTTCTTGGATATATCAACCTTACGCTACTAAAATTACAAAATTTTCCATTATTCTATTAAAAAAAACAACTTTTTCTAGTTCACAAAAAATTATTTTATATAAAATATTGCTGACTTTAAAACTCCTAATATTACGACTTTAAATCTCGTAAATTTACGACTTTACTCTGAATATTACGAGATTAAAAGTCATAAATTTATGCGTCATTGTGTCAAAAGTGCCTGAGGCAATCTATAGCATAATTCTTCAGTGGGGAGGGGAGCTTTTATTTATAATGGGACAGCAAAACGGAGCAGTTGGGCACAAAAGAAACTATCTTAGGTTACCATCATCTCACTGTTACCCTCACGTACCCAGCCCCTCCACATAAAGCTACCTTTTCATAGCTTGTCTCAGGCAAGGAAGGAAACTTTCCTCTTGCTTCAGACAATCTTTTATTCATAACGGGACAGCAAAACAGAGCAGTTGGCTACAATCAGGATAGCCATGGGCTAGTGTCGTCTCATCGCTACACTCTAATACCCCGCCCCTCCACACAGGGCTCCCGGTTTTATAGCGGTCTCACGCAATACCTATAAAATAAAGTTATGACTTTTATTCCCGTACAGTTACATTTTTACTCTCGTAACATGACGATCTTTCTTGTAAATATACAATATTATTGTCATAAATTTACGACGTAATTCTCGAAATCTCTATGATTTTAATGTTTCATTTAACAGGCATTGCCCGAGACAGCTATAAACACAGGGGACTTGTGTGATTCTTGACCTTGGTCAAAGGTTAAATTACGACTTTAAAACTTGTTAATTTACCACTTTAAATCTTGTAAAGTTACGACTTTTTTCAGGTAATATTACGACTTTACTTTATAATTTTTAACTTTACTTTCTAATTTACTTTAATGTAAATATTTCAACTTTACGCAACTAAAATGACATCTTTTTTTCTCATATGTTATGACGACATTCTTCTAAAATTGCAATCTTTTCTTATTTGTGACTTATTTTGACTCTTTTTTTTTTTGTTTTTGTTTTAATTTACCAAATATTTAAACTTGTATGTATTTTTTCTTTAATATGTAAACTCCACTGTTACTAAAATGAGAGTATTTTTCCATGTGTTTGTAATATTGCAAATTTTTTTCTCTTATTTTTTGACCTTATTGCTGTAAAAGTACTATAGATTTTATTCATATTGGTAAATTATTTATGCTTAAAAATGGTGGAGTGTGACTTCAAAGTTTAAGTTTATCACAGTTTGTTTAGCCATCCATACATTTTACAAGGATAATGTTGTAGTATATCGAGGAAAAATAACATTGTTTTACTTGCATAAAGTTTAAATATTAAAGGAAAAGACATTATTTTTTTCAAGTTGTAATATTATGAAAAAGAAACTAAACAACTAATGACATTTTTAGTATGTTGTCGAAAAACTCAAAACATTATTGGAATAAAGTTATTATTACCAGAGGAAAATGTCTATAAAAAGAGGAAAAATTATTGGAAAAAACCTCCAGCCGAAATGGAAAAAAAGAGATGTAATTTTAAAAGAAAAAATAATATAATAATATAATATTATGAGAAGCAAACAAAACAAATAATGCAATTTTTGAATATTATTTTCTGATTTGTCCATAGCTGTGAATGTGAGTGTGAATGATTGTTTTTCTGTCCTGCGATTGGCTGACGACCAGTCCTGGGTGTACCTGCCTCCTGCGGGGATAGGCTCCAGCATACCTGCAACCCTAATGAGGATAAGTGGCATAGACAATGGATGGATGGATAACTAATAAGAATATTTCAGATGTTTTTTATTTATTAATACTTAAAAACAAAGCTATGTGTTATTGTTAGTTATTAGTATCAACTTCTTTGTCTTTTTGCTCTATTTTCCTCAGTTTTGCAGTTTTTTAGAGGTTTAATTTTATTTCCACAGCCACGGCCAATAAAAATGAGCTGCGGGCCTCAAATGGCCCCCAGCTCGTACTTTGGACACCCATGACCTACAATATATCTATATCTATATGTATATCGATACGTCTACATGACATTTTTGCCACATAAGCGTTTTTAGAGGTACATTACATGCGTGTATAAGCGTCATTAGCTTCAGACTACATGTTAGTTAACGTGAGTGTGGGGGTGTGTTTGCGTGTGTGTGAGGGTGTTGAGTATAATGTTCAAGCATTAGTTTCAAGGTCACGCATGCGAGAGGAGGTGGGGGTAGGATGGCAATAGCGGCGTTGACAGACATGAGCAACCAGCTGAGCGTCAATCCATTACAGACACTTTTTTTTGTGTTTACAGATGGAGACATCTGTAAACACGGCGGGGGACGGATTGGCAAAAACGTCGATGACGACCAATTGACCTGATTCTTATTTCATTAAATGTATGCTGTAATACACTTTCATCATATTCATTATATTTATGCTATATGGAATGTATTCAAATAATATAAATATTTAAAAAATATATACTCAAAAAGGTAAACCAGGAAAAATTATTTCAATGAATTTTAAGATTGTTTAAACATATATAGTTTTTTTATGCTATCATAGAGTTTGGTCACATTTACTGCATTATAATAAGAAGGAATTAAGATATATTGATTTAATTAATTTGAGCCAAAATAACACAAAAAAGGATATGCCACAAATTGAAAACCTGAAAAAATAAAATGTACTTGACTTTAAGACAATGACTTGAATTTCAAGACTATTTAAATAAATTATAAATACATTTTTGATGCTATCTTACAGTTGTATCACCTTTACAGTGTTATAATAAGGACTGTATTTATTGAAAAAAAGGAGCAAAAATAACACACAAAAAAGGATATACTAAAAAATGTAAACCTGGGAAAATTTAATTGACTTGACTTTTAAATACATTGTTTTAATGAAGCCTTGCAGTTTTATCACATTCACTGTAGTATAATAATAAGAAATGCAGATATACTGTACTTTTATTTTTTTGAATGAGCAAAAATTAATGTAAATGTAATTGACTTGAGTTATTAAGACTATTTAAGACTAATTAAATACAATTCTTAATGCTATCTTACATTTTTATCATATTCACGGTATTATAAAAATGAGGAATTCGGATATACTGTATTTATTTTTAAAAATTGAGCAAAAATAACTCACAAAAAAGGATATAGTCCAAAATGCAAATTTGGGAAGACTAATTGAATTTTTAAATAAATATATATTTTTTAATGCACTCCTACAGTTTTATCACATTTACTGCATTATAATAATAATAAGTTCAGATATATTTATTTAAAACATTTGAGAAAAATGCTTTTAAGACTTAATTAATTCAGTTAAAAAAATTATTTCAATGCTTTTTTTTTACAGTTTTACAGTCATGTTTATCATTTTATTTATGGATATAATACATTCGAACATACATTTATACAAAATATATTCAAAAATGTCAATGTCAATCAAGAATGAATACATTTTAAGCAATTAAATATATATATATTTTGAATACATTTAATTGACTTGGATTTAAGGACTTAAGGAGAACAATTCAATATAAATGCATTTTTAACAATATATTACAATTTGATCAGTTATGTTTATCATTTTATTTATGAATATCATACATTAAAATATAAATGTATTCAAAATTTCAGCAAAAATGTCAAAACTAAAAAATACATAATAGAAGAATAAAATAATAAAAAAAGATATATTGTTGAAATTTCACCTGAACATATTTAATTAACTCGGCGTTTTGGACTTCTTAAATTCATTATGAACATATTTGTAATAATATATTACAGTTTTCCTTTGTTTATCATATTTCTTTATGCATATAATAAATTCAAGTATACATTTTGAAGCAATACAAACAGTTTGAAAAATGCTACACTGAAACATTTCAACCCGGACAGATGAAGCTGACTTTTAAGATGTGATGACGTGTAATATGTTACAGTTTCATGTACAAATTATGCATATTTGATGCAGAACTTGTAATACTGTCACAGGCATGTGAAGAAATTCCAACACACACCAGCAACAGCGGGACTCACAGGTCGGGCCATAACAGTGATGGATGGGCCGTGTGTGACTGTCCTTGTTATTCTTATACATACGTGCGTGTGTGTGTGTGTGTGTGTAAGTAGTGTATCCATACACCTGCTCTGCACTCACAGAGGCCCGCTGAGCTCTCCAGAACAGCTGGAGACGTAGATTTGGACTGCAGGATGGAATCAAGCCACAGCTCATAAAGCCGACCTTTATTGTGTGTGCGTGTGCAGGGGTGTGTGTGTAGTGTGTGTGTGTTTGTGTGGCCTGAGGTGTCAGCTTCACGTCTGGATTGAACCCGAGTGTGTATTGGTGCTGTTTGCCTTTACACCTAAACGTGAATACACTTCATGTGTGTACGTTATAAGTAAGACTTTTATCATGGCTGCTGATAAAACGAAAAAAATATTTTTGTAAAATTCACATTTACGAGAAAAAAACTAGTAATATTACGAGAATGAAGTCATACGTTAACATGAATAAAGTTGTAAATTTACAGAAATAATTTCTAATTTTTTACGTCTATTTTTTTCTCTTTGCACCCAACCCCTTTGGCCCCTCCCACGAGTGGTGAGCTCATGGGAGGGGGGACCCATGTCACCTTTTCAAGCTGTGCCCGACCAAGCCCCATGGGTGCAGGCCCGGCCACCAGACGCTCGCCATCTTGCCCCACCTCCAGGCCTTGCTCCAGAGGGGGGCCCCGGTGACCCGCGACCGGGCGAGGGAAAACGAGGTCCATTGTTACTGTGCATCATTGGGGTCTATTGAGCCACTCTTTGTCTGGTCCCTCCCCTAGGACTTGTTTGTCATGGGTGACCCTACCAGGGGCATCACAGCCACCGACAACTTATCTCCTAGGATCATTGGGACACGCAAACTCCTCCACCACGATAAGGTGGTGACTCAAGGAGGAGTTCTTTTCTGTAGTGGTGAAAAGAAAGCTGAGCCAAAACGCAAAGCTCTCGATTTACTGGTCAATCTACGTTCCTAGCCTCACCTATGGCCATAAGCTTTGGGTAGTGACCAAAAGGACAAGATCGCGGGTACAAGCGGTCGAAATGAGTTTTCTCCGCAGGATGATTGGGCTCTCCCTTAGAGATAGGGTGAGAAGCACTGTCATCCGGGAGAGACTCAGCGTAGAACCGCTGCTCCTCCGCATTGAGAGAAGCCAGATGAAGTGGCTCGGGCATCTGGTTAGGATGCCTCCAGAACGCCTTCCTGGGGATGTGTTCACGGCACGTCCAACCGGTAGGAGGCGTCCCACACTGTGCCCCCCACACTGCGGACGAGAACTGAGGCCCCCTATCGGAGATGACGTCAATCGGGATACCATGTAACTTGACCACGTGACGAGCCAGCAGGTCAGCCGTCTCCGAGGCAGTTTGGGGAGCGCGACAAAATGAGCCATCTTGGAAAAGCGGTCCACCAGAGTGGGAATGACTGTGCAACCGTTGGAGGGAGGGAGCCCCGTGATAAGGTCCACAGCCACATGGGACCAAGGGCGGGAGGGAATGAGGAGTGGACGAAGGAGACCCGCCGGTGCCTTGTGGGATGACTTGTTCCGCGCACAGACCGGACAGGCTGCCACGAAACTTTAGACGTCCACCTGACACGAGGGCCACCAGAACCGTTGGGAAAGGAGGTAGATGGTCCGGGAGACCCCAGGATGGCAGGCCACCTGGGGTCCAGGCAAACGGAACTTTAGTAGAGGTAAGCCTTGTAAGAGGCCCCGCCACCCGTCTAAAATTCCGAATAAACCGCTGGTAGAAGTTGGCAAAACCCAGGAATCTCTGGAGATGCCTCCTTGATGTAGGAGGAGGCCACTCGACCGCGGCCCGTAACTCGACCACGGCCCGTAACCAAGCCCGTAACCAATCCCTCCTCCACAACGAACCCCAGGAAGGAAGTGGAGGACAAAGTCACATTTCTCCACCTTAACAAATAACCAATTCTCCCTGATCCGTTGGAGGACCAGCCTGACGTGCTGAATGTGCTCCTCCATCGTGGGCGAGAAAATGAGAATGTCGTCAAGGTGAACAAATGCATAACGCCCGATCATGTCACGAAGGACATCATTAATAAAACTCTGAAAAACCGCCGGAGCATTGGTCAGTCCAAACGGCATCACCAGATATTCAAAATGTCCGAGAGGTGTGTTAAAAGCCGTCTTCCACTCATCACCCTCCCGGATACGGACCAGATGGTATGCGGTACGAAGGTCTAGTTTAGTAAAAAACTTGGCGGAGTGAAGCGCAAAGAAAGCGGAGTCTAACAAAGGCAGAGGATATTTATTCTTAATGGTTATCTCGTTGAGGGCACGGAAATCTATGCAGGGACGGAGAGACTTGTCCTTCTTCTCAACGAAAAAGAAACCCGCCGCCAACAGTGAAGAGGAGGGGCGGATGAGCCCGGACGCTAGAGACGACGAAATGTAGTCCTCGAGCGCCGCCCTCTCAGGCCAGGAGATCTTATACAAGCGCGACGCCGGAAGAGTAGCACCTGGGAGGAGATTGATGGCGCAATCGTAGGGGCGGTGCGGGGGGAGTGAGTGGGCACGGTCTTTACTGAAAATCTCCTGCAGGTCATGATAGACGGGGGGAACCGAGGACAGATCAATAACTTTGGGAGTGGCGAGACGAATAGGGTCTGAGCGCGGGCACGGCGATTTGAGACAATTTGTGTGGCAGAAAACAGTCCAGCTAACAATGGTGGATTTAGCCCAATCTATGTGAGGGTTGTGTTTGAGCAGCCACGTGAGACCTAAAACAACGGTCTGGACGGAATAATAAAGAACCTTGTGGATTCGAGATGATTCCCAGATAAGCGGAGCGACAGAAGATCCGTTTGGCGGGTGACGTCAGCGAGACGGCGACCGTCGAGGGAGCGTACAACTCTGGAGGTAGGTAAACCTCTTACGGGAATAGTGAAGCGCTCCACAAAAGTCTCATCAATGAAACAATCGTCCGCCCCCGAGTCAACAAAAGCTACAATGTCTATGTCCTTGTTGGACCAGGACAGCGTACCTGCCAGTTGTAGCCGGCCGCTACCTGGCTCGGTGTGTAGACCCTTCCCGTGGAGAAGTCGGGCGAGTGGTACGACTGTTCGAGTGCGGAGGCGGTCTGGCCGGACCGGGCAGTTTCCGACGAGTGGCCCCCCTGGCCGCAGTAAAGGCATAGGCTGGCGGCGTCTACTTCTCTCGGCCGGGGGAAGACGACCCCCTCCCAGGAGCATAGGCTCGTCCAACGTAGGAGCGGGGAGCACCCCCTCCAGGGCGGGTGGGTGCCGGAGGGTCACGTTCGCGTTCGGGTAGTCATACTGCTGCAACGTGCTAGCGGCCAAGATTCGTGGCCGGCGCAGGCTCTTGTCCTCCTCTCTGGCGGAGAGGCGCTGATCGATCTGGATAGCCAGAGCAATGAGGTCGTCGAGGAGCTCCGGGGTGTCCAGGGGAATCATCCGGTCCCTGCTGGTGTCCGATAAGCCTGAATAGAATGTGTCCAGGAGTGCGGATGGATTCCAATCGCTCCGCGCTGCGAGCGCCCGGAACTCGATGGCAAAGTCTGCCTGTCACGGCCCGGGGGTACTTTTTGGAACACTTGCTCCATGGTCCTTGAAAAAGCAGCATACGACGAGCAAAAAGCGACTGACGCTCCCATTCAGCGGTTGCCAATGCCGCCGCTCGGCCAGAAAGGTGGGAGGTAACAAAAGCCACCCTGGCGCGCTCAGAGCGTACGTCTCCCGTGTCGCCGGAGAAGCGTTCGGGTGTCGGCGTTTGGAGCTTGCGAATACAACGACCAGCGTCTTCCAGCTGCAGCGCATCCGCTTAAGTACTCTCCAGCTTCTCCCCACTCAGGTGTGCTCCGTTGCCCCGCCTCCGGTGGGCGGCAGGACTCCTGCAGAGAGGAAGGAAAAAAAAACACACGCGAGAAGACAGAGACTAGAGCGTGACAGGATGGATGGATGGATGGATGGATGGATGGATGGTGGATGGACGTCTTTTTTTCAAGCATAAAATCAGAAATTCACAAAAAATTATAACATTAGAACAAAGAATAAAGTCGTAAATTTATTAGAACAAAGATGTACTTTTCCGACTTTACTTTCTAATATTTTTAAATTGTTGACTTTATGCTTGTTATATTACAGCTTTTTCACTGAAATTTATGATTTTATTCTCTTAATATTAAAAGGTTTTTTGTAAATACATAAATTTGGGCAATTGTAGTTGCATATCAAAACATTTACATCCCTACATATTATAAATAAAAACTTATTTTAGACTTTATTGTATTGCTACAAGTGAACAGTAGCTATAGTAGTTACAGTAGCCCAATTGAAGAAGAAAAAGACAAAACATGCAATGCAATATGAATAAACTAATATATGGATAAAATAAGCAGATATAATACAATATTAAATTAGATTGTTTTACATATGTACAATAAAACATAAAAGTAATACATAGAATATCAAACAAGCAATATTTGCATATTTACAAGAGCAGGACTTTAAGAGCAGCACACAAATCGGCATTTTCATCTTGCAACTCCTCAATTTCTTCTTTTAGAGCTTTAGTTTCTTTGCTGAGTGCTCTATTTTCCTCCATCAGGTTTAAGACATCACCATGATCTTTTCAGTAAGGCTGTGTTTTTCTTGGGATATTCTCAAATTAAGGCTGTAGGCGTCCTCCTCCTCCACATTTGAAAACAAGACTGACCCTACTTCTGATTTTGGGTGCGTACATCCGGGGCCAGTATCCTTTATATTTGTGATAAATGCTTAGTTTTTTTCTTATGTTTTTTATTTGGCATTGTTGTTAGGCAACCAAAAAACAACATTAAAATTGTACATTTACATGAATAATGTGAAAACTGTAATGTTAGGAAAACTTTATTCTTGTAAATTTACAGGAAAAAAGCTGTAATATTCTGAGAATTACGTCGTAAATGTACTTTTTCCTCAAAANTGTAGTTGCATATCAAAACATTTACATCCCTACATATTATAGATAAAAACTTATTTTAGACTTTATTGTATTGCTACAAGTGAACAGTAGCTATAGTAGTTACAGTAGCCCAATTGAAGAAGAAAAAGACAAAACATGCAATGCAATATGAATAAACTAATATATGGATAAAATAAGCAGATATAATACAATATTAAATTAGATTGTTTTACATATGTACAATAAAACATAAAAGTAATACATAGAATATCAAACAAGCAATATTTGCATATTTACAAGAGCAGGACTTTAAGAGCAGCACACAAATCGGCATTTTCATCTTGCAACTCCTCAATTTCTTCTTTTAGAGCTTTAGTTTCTTTGCTGAGTGCTCTATTTTCCTCCATCAGGTTTAAGACATCACCATGATCTTTTCAGTAAGGCTGTGTTTTTCTTGGGATATTCTCAAATTAAGGCTGTAGGCGTCCTCCTCCTCCACATTTGAAAACAAGACTGACCCTACTTCTGATTTTGGGTGCGTACATCCGGGGCCAGTATCCTTTATATTTGTGATAAATGCTTAGTTTTTTTCTTATGTTTTTTATTTGGCATTGTTGTTAGGCAACCAAAAAACAACATTAAAATTGTACATTTACATGAATAATGTGAAAACTGTAATGTTAGGAAAACTTTATTCTTGTAAATTTACAGGAAAAAAGCTGTAATATTCTGAGAATTACGTCGTAAATGTACTTTTTCCTCAAAATCTCAAGTGTGGGTTTTGGGACCGCAGCTCCAGGTAGGCTAGACAATGCACAGAGGTCCATGCAGGACCAGGTTCTCATCCTGGGGGTCCTCCTGGCAAGGAGTGCAGCTTGTTCTGATCCAGGAGCAGCTGTAGAAACACGAGGTCACGTTGGATCAGGCCTTCTCCACCAAACAGCTGGACAAACGTGTGTACGCTGCACAAAAGTCAGCACACTCGCTACAACAGGCGCTCTGTGTGTGTGTGAGCGTTGCGGTCGGGGCTTCTTCCTTGTTTTGTGTCGCTAGCGTTCCTTCTCAGAGTGTGTGTAGGCCGTGCTTTCAAGTCAAATGCTTCTTATAAAGGTCTTTCTTCAAAAAAGCCATCTGTGAAATGATTGTTTTGTCCATTTTGTCTTATACCTTCCTATTTTGGAAAAGAAAACAAACTTAGAGTACCACTCGTAGAGTCTTAACATCCAGCAGCAACACAACATTTTGGCTTGACTACTGTTTTAAAGAAAAACATGCTCAGGACGCTGATAAAGCCCATGCTGGACTCCAGATGTTCTCCATGCACAGAGTTTCCCATCTCGGGTCGTCCCCGTGGAGGTGTGAGGCTCATCCGGGCGACCTGAGAGACTCGTATTTACTACAAGTGGACATGTGAAGGTCAGACGTGTAACACACGCCTGATGGCTTTCCCAAATTTCCCAAAAAAGCTTTTGCCATCCTGCATGGACGCCCATCTGGGTTTGCAAAGCGACTTTGGGGACAGACCCGGAGGCATACGTACATGCAAGTCAGGAGTGGAGAACGTGGAGGCAAGCTGGGCGTCTAAAGGCTGGCCAGGTCGTGTACATGTAACTTAACTCGAGTCGTGGAATTTTTACTTTGCTGTCCTTTTTATTATAGAAATAAAACACAAATACTCCAAAAAAAGTACCCTAAAGTCCAAATCCACCACACGCCTCTATTATAATAATAATAATAATAATACATTTTATTTGTTAGGCGCCTTTCAAGGCACTCAAGGTCCTATTGCATTGGTGTGCCTCTTCTTTCACTCTTCTCATTCATAAGTCATGATGACCGCCATCTTGTACGATCCAAATCATCAGAAGGACTTAAAGGAGACTGGCAATAACCGTCAGAGAAATTGGAGTAAAAACAGATGGGAAGGCAAGGCAAAAGCAGTTGAATGGCTTATGTGAGTACATGTTAAAGCACAGTCAGGGCCCCCAACTTTTTACAGTCAGAATAAAGACATAAAAGTCGTAGTTTACGAGAAAAAAGTTGCAAAATTCTGAGAATTAGGTCGGAGTATAAGAGAAAAAAGTTTACAAGTATATAGTAGTAAATTTATATCTAAAAAGTCATATTATTACAAGAATAAAGCCATGAGTTTCTGAGAACAAAGTTGGAATATTTGAGAATAAAGTCGTAAATTTATATAAAAAAGGAGAGTGGGCGAGCTCATTTTATGGCCAATGGTTAACCACAGCGATGTCCACGGCATTGGCCACCACCGGGGGGCACTTCAGCGTGGCCAGCTATTCAAACAGTGGTTATTTTTTTAGTGGCTTCATTTTCAATCATTCTTAACCATTACGCCCCGCCATCGGCCACAGACCACTGCAATGGCCACTGCATGGGCCACCACCAGGGGGCGCTTCACCGTAGCCAGCCATTCAAAAAGTGGTTAAAATGAGTGACTGGACACCTTTTTACTGGCATTTACTTGACTGTATTACTTTACTTGCGCAGTAATTCCATTACTCTTTTATTTTCCATCCTCTAACCATTTCATTATCCTTGTGGGGTTTTTGTAGTACAGACGACTTCTCCTCTTCACCCGTTTTCTCTATGCTCAACTTTACATACAAACATTACATTCATTTGTTTATCTGTGTGTGTGGGGATGGAGTGTGGAGTGTATAGGGAGGCATTGGGGCATTGCCTTTAAGTCTGTTAAGATGTCTGAGTTGCATTTCGTGTGTATTAAAAAAAACAACTATGAATACAGTGTAGCTTGACTTGATAAAGGGCTGGGTTGTGTCAGGGGGCATAGTGTTAGAACACCTAGTGTACTTCAGCAATAATATGTAGTAGACATGACTCTTGACATTTTGGTGTGCCATGGATTCTCCGTAGCAGAAGTTTATGATGTGAGTGAAGTTGGCCCACCCATCCTGCGGAAAACTCTGGTCAAATAGTCTCATTTGTTTGTGCTGGGTTTGTGCTGTTTTGTGCAATTAAAATGAACATTTGTGCTGCTTTCGTTTTTGACTTATTAGAGTTTTTTTATAGGTCAACCAAAGTTCATCCATGCCCCCATTTTTTCCAAATGAAACCAAAATAATCCCATTTGTTTGTGCCGGGTTTGTGCTGTTTTGTGCAGTTAAAATGAACGTTTGTGCTGCTTTCATTTTTGAGATATTACACATTTATTAAAGGTCAACTGAGGTCAGTCACTTGTCAAGAAGCTCCGAATGAAACTACCTCTTTTGTGCTGTTGGGTTCACTTGAAATCAATGTTTGTGCTGCCTTCATTTTGGAGATTAACAATTACAATTACAATTTTAGGATATTATATAATTAGCCATGCTCAAAATGAAATTAAAATAGTCTGTTTCCCTCCTCTTTTGTGCTGTTTTAGTTTAATACACACAAAAGGCAACCCAAGCATCTTAACAAACTTAAAAGCAATGCCCCAATGCCTCCCCATATACTCCACCCACAGTGCCACAGTGGCAAGAAACAAACTCTCCTTTTGTCCTTAGGCAAGGCACTTTACCCACATTGCCTAGTATGAAGTTGGTGTGTGTGTGAGTGTCGGAGGGACCGATGGCGCATATTGGCAGCCTCGCTTCCGCCAGTACGCCCCAGGGCAGCTGTGGCCACATAAGTGGCTTACCATCACCAAGTGTGGCGTGAATAACGACCTCAGTGTAAGCGCTTATAAAGCTAAGAGGCTTTATCAAGCTTGTAAAGCGCGTAACAAGCGAAAGCCATTGTTATTATTAAATGTACGACAGTATGTTCGCAAATGTACAATAAAAAAGTCGTAATAAAGAATAAAGCTGTGAACTTGGGAGAATAATGTGGGAATATTAGAGAATAAAGTCATAAATTTATGAGAATACAGTCAAAAATTAACGAGAATAAAGTCATACATTTACATTAAAAAGTCATAATTTATGAGAAAAAAGATGCTTAGCCTCTGAGAATTAAGTTGGAATGTTAGAGAAAAAAATCATACATTTTCAGGAATATAGTCGTAAATTTACATTAAAAAAGTTGTAATATTGTCGGAATATCAGAGACTAAAGTCATAAAATTAAGAGAATATAGTCATAAATTTACAGGAATATTGTCCTAAATTTACGTTAAAAAGTTGTCATTTACGAGAAAAAAGTCGTAAACTCCTGAGCCAAAGTCGAAATATCAGAGAATAAAGTCAGAAATTTAGGAGAATAGAGTGGTAAATTTATAAGTATATTTAGGAGAATAAAGTTATGTTAGCAGAATAACTACGTGTCCCTCAGTGGCATACTGTACATCAGTGGTTCCCAAACTTTTTTGCAGCGCCCGTCTTTTGGAGATAATTCCTTTTACCTTAAGGCCATCCAATAGGTCTATGAAGAAACCACATTTGGTAACCTTAATTTGAGCCAAAATGGACGCAACACACCATACCATAGGGCTGTTGAGCCATTTGACTTCTTCCAGCCAATCACCAAAGGGTGATAATTATAATAATAATAATAAATATGTTATTGACATTTATTTATATGTAGTCTGTGTGTAATTTATTTTAGATGTATTTTTAAAAATGGAAAAGTATACAGTATAATAATTGTATACAATTACCATTCCATTTTCTTCCGCTTATTGTCTCAGTAGGGAAGTCCAGACTTCCCGGTCTCCGGCGACCTCTTCCAGCTCCACCGGGAGGACACTAAGGCGTTCCCAGGCCAGCTGTGAGACATAGTCTCTCCAGCGTGTCCTAGGTCTTCCCCGGGGCCTTCTCCCGACTGGGCATGCCCAAAACACCTCACCATGGAGGCGCCCGGGAGGCATCCGGACTAGATGGCCAAGCCACCTCAACTGGCTCCTCTCGATGTGAAGGAGCAGCGGCTCTACTCTGAGCTCCTCCCGGATGGCCCAGATAGCTCCTCACCCTATCTCTTAGGGTGAGTCCCGCCACCCTACGGAGGAAACTCATTTCTGCCGCTTGTATCCGTGATCTTGCACCCCCCACAGGACACCACGAGAAACCCGGTTGAATGCCTTTTCCAGGTCTACAAAGCACATGTAGACCGGTTGGGCAAACTCCCACATACCCTCCAGTACCCTTGCAAGGGTGTAGAGCTGGTCCAGTGTTCCCTGACCGAGACGAAAATCACATTGCAACTCCTGTAACCGAAGTTCAACTAACAGTCGTACCCTTCTCTCCAGCACCCTGGAGTAGACCTTCCCAGGGAGGCTGAGGAATGTGATCCCCCTATAGTTGGAACACACCCTCCGGTCACCCTTTTTAAAAATGGGGACCACCACTCCGGTCTGCCAGTCCAGAGGTACTGTTCCTGACTTCCATGCAATGTTGTAGAGGCGTGTCAACCAACACAGTCCTCCAACATCCAGAGCCTTGAGAAATTCTGAGCGGAACTCGTCTACCCCCGGAGCCTTGCCACTGGGGAGTGATTTGACTACCCCAATTACCTCAGCCACGGTGATAGAACTGTCCACGTACGTATCCTCAGACTCTGCTTCCTCTATGGAAGGCATGTCAGTGGGATTGAGAA
>QODF01000184.1:1240877-1303856 GCA_024372805.1 Oostethus manadensis
ATTCCAATTTCTTATTTCCACATTTAAAAAAAATTCCCCACTTTTCTCATTATTCCACATTTTCAATAGCACAAATTCCCTTTGGACTTTGGAATTCTTAACCATTTCAAGTATAGCATGAACACATTACATCATTCACCAGATTCCAATTTCTTATTTCCACATTTTAAAAAAAATCCCCTCTTTTCCCATAATTCCACATTTCCCACAACACAAATTTTCTTTGGATTTGGGAATTCTTCCATTTCTTAGCCGACACAAACCAGTACAGTGTGAAATCTTTAACATCATTCACAGTATTCCAATTTTTTATTTGTACACTAAATAAAATCTCACTTTTCCCATAAATCCACATGATCAACTGCGCAAATTCACTTGGACTTGGGAATTATTAACCAATTCAAACTGGTATAACATGAAAAAATCACAAGATTTTTAAAATCCCCACTTTTCCCACAATGCCATATTTCCCACAACACAAATGTCCTTTTGACTTGGAAATTCTTCCATTTTGTACCTGATACAAACTAGCACAACATGAAAACACTGACGTCATTCACGATATTCCAATTTCTTATGTCCACAATTTTTAAAGAAATCCCTATTTCCCCATGATTCCACATTTTCCGCAATTCAAAGCAGTTTAGCATGCAGGCATTCATATCATCCAGGACATGGGGTCTAACAGCTTTCCAGAGATCCCCCACTTTTCCCGTAATTCCACATTTTTAGCCCTTCAGCATTCACATGCAATGTGCGCTTGAAGTGTCATCTCCAGTTCTGTAGAGGCTTGGGCGCAACGACGCATTCTAGGGTGTACACGCAAGTTGAAAGTGGTAGTGAAGTGGTGTGTGTGTGTGTGTGTGTGTGTGTAACTGAGCATATGGCAGCAAGGAAAGAAAGAAAAGTAGAGCAGAGCAGGTCACATAATTCCTCTTTGGTCACAGACAAATGTGCAAATCAATTTTACACTCCGGCATTTGTGTCGTGCCCAAGTCCCGCTGCACTTGTGCAGTCAAACACACACATGCATGTGTGTGTGCTGGTATAAACCATTTGAGCACAGCTGTGTTCTACCCTCACATAAGCCTTCTCACATCTCCTCTAAACATCATGTGGCCTCCGGCCTGCATGTGTGTGTGTGCGACCAAAGTGCAACATCACATCTAATTTGGGGTGTAATTGATTGATAATCAATACCTGAAATCACTCCAATGTGTGTGCTTTCTAAAAACTTGTGTGAGGTTTCACTTTCCTTGCATGCCAGAGAGGGTGAAAACATGCCAGGGGGCGTAGAAAGAGATTCCATCTGTCCTTCTGGACGGATTTGATGTAGCCGTGTCTAATCCAATCACCTAATCTAATCTCCACAGACGTCCAAGTCCAGTCTCTCCAGCGGCAGAGTGGAAGGAGAAACCGGCCGTGGGGCCACCTGGAGGTGTTTGCAGCCAATAGGAGCTGACCTAAGGTGACCCAGCAGAGGTGGAGGCACATTTCATTAGAAATAATTGTATTACCTTGGGAGGCAGCATGTAGGAAAAATAATAAATAAAATACTAAAAATCTATATCTTTCTTTTTAACAACATCAAAAACTTAGCTGGCAGGCAGGAACAGAAAAGGAATAAAGACACGAGCACACAAAAGCTCAAAAAGAACAAAACCACTGATGATACAAAAAAGACAACAACTACAACGCTGAATGAGCTTCCAGGAGTGACACAAAAAAGACACTAGCTGGATGGACAACCTGTGGCCCGCGGGCCACGTCAGGCCAGCCTAGTGAGTTCTTTTTTTCAAGCTTCAACATGGAAAGTGTAGCCGGCAACAGGAGTTGCAGCACTATTGTAGCACGCTTGAGTCACCAAAATAGTCCGAGGTAATCTGTAGCTTGTACAAAAAAAGTGATCCAAACACACACAAAGTAACCTATTTAAGGCACCACGTGGACACACAAAAAAAACATAAAATTAGTTCCGCAGGGCATGCTGGGTAGCTTGAGCTACTCTTTCTCCCAACATTTTGCCATGTTTGGCGCATTTTTGCTAGATTGCAATACTGTATATGTTGATGAGGAGAAGTACTCTTGATAGCCGATGTTTTATTGTTCATGGTTCATATGGACTACCCAGCATGCCTTGTGGGCATTTCGAAATAACAGTTTTAAGTTACGTGTTATGTTTAGCGCTACGTTTATTACCCTAGTGGTATGTAGTATGTTGCTTTGATTGATGCCGATTAGATATAGACAACCCGATGTGGCCCGCAAGTCAAAAAGTTTGCCCACCCTTCCTATACACCATACGTCTATATACAGCAGAGACCAAAATGAGTAGAACATTTGGCATATTTAAGTGATTCAGTTGTTTTTGTAGAATTAAAATACATTCATTCATTCATTTTCTATGCCGCTTATCCTCGTTAGGGTCACGGGTATGCTGGAGCCTATCCCAGCTGACTTTGGGCGGGAGGCGGGATACACCCTGGACTGGTTGCCAGTCAATTGCGGGGCACACATAGACAAACAAACATTCACACTCCCATGCACCCTCAAGGACCCTGCCGAGAGTATAAAGCTGGTCCACAGTTCCACGACCAGGACCAAAACCACACTGCTTCTCCTCAAACCAGGAAGGCTGAGGAATGTGATCCCACGATAGTTGGAACACAAACTCTGGTCCCACTTCTTAAAAAGTGGGACCGCTATCACACTTTTTGACCAGGAGCACCACCCATGATGTCCACGAGAGGCTGAAGAGTCATGTCAACCAAGACACGCCCACAGTATCCAGGGCCTTAAGGAACTCTGGGTTGATCTCATCCACCCCCAGGGCCCTGCCACTGAGGGAGGAGCTTTTTGACCACCTTGGTAACCTCAGCCCCAGAGATAGAAGAACCCACCACAGAGTCCCCAGGTACTGCTTCCTCAATGAAAGACGTGTCAGTAGGATCTCGAGTCGAGGTCCACAACACACCATCCCTACCATACACAGTGTTGACTGTGAACTGCTTTTCTTTCCTGAGATGGCAGATGGTTGTCCAGAATTTCTTTGAAGCCCTCCGGAAGTCATTCTACACGGCTTCTCCACCTCAGCAAACCCTTTGGCCTGCTGGTACCCATCAGCTGCCTCCAGAGTCCTGTGGGCCAAAAAGGTCGAATGGGACTCCTTCTTCGGCTTGACGTTTGATCTGTGGCTGATCAAAGCTGGAGGCACAGAACATGGCCCACTTGGACTTTCTCATTAGATTACAAGTTTTTTCTCATACTATTTCCTTATTCTTGTAAAACTACTTTTTAATTTAATTTAAAATTATAATTTTAATTTAAAATTATTATTTTTTTTATTTTCAAAATATTGTGCTTTCTTCATACATGTTTTAATTTTATTTTTATATTTATGTTTTTATATCTTGGTATTTCATTTTACAACAAAAAAAACATGTTATAATCAATGCGCCCAAAATGACAATATTTTTATATTCCTAATATAATGACTTTATTTTCGTAAAATTGTGACTTTTTTCTCTATACAACACGTCATTTTTTCTCTTAATATTCTGGCTTTATTCTTGTAAAATGTGTTTTTTAACATTTTACTGTTAAGAGATCAAAGTGGACTCTGCGCACAAGGTCACATGACATGCGTTTCGAGCGCGTTGCCGTGCTGCCTTCTTTACTGCCCGCAGGTGTTTGTTTGGACTTCAAGTGTCGCTGGTTCACGTGACGGTCACGGCCTTCACCTGCGCGTTGGGAATAACGGTGTTAACAACCGGGAATTTCAAAAAGCCCCAAACAAAGCAGCGCCACTTGACGACACGGAGGCCCGACAACATGAAATATGTGCTGGGGAAAAAGGAGCTTTTGTCTCATCTTATTTTACCACTCAGCGACTGGACGGGAATAAATCACGGCGAGCATCAATTGTAGAAACATTGTCACATGACTCTACAAAAAAGCTGTAAACATATACTGTTCCAGATCATACAAAGTCTTTCATTTCAATTTTTATTTTGTAGTTGAATAATTTTTATATTTAATTTATTTGTGTTTTTAAATTAAATCAAGTTTAATTTAATGTCATTTCATTTTTTTTATTTATACTTCTGCGATTGGCTGGTAACCAGTTCAGAGTGTACCCCGCCTCTCGCTCAAAGTCAGCTGGGATAGGCTCCAGCATTCATGGATGGATGGATATTCTACTTGTACTATATTTTTACTCAAATCAATGCAATATTTAATTTTATTTAATTTGAATTTGCTAGTTTTAATTGGTTAGTCTTTATGTAATTTCTTTTTTTATTTGGGTATATTGTTCTAGATATATTTTAATTGAATTAATTTTTTAAATCAATGTATATATTTTAATGAAAGTTTAATTTCCTTTCATGTGGTTTTATTTGTATTTGATACTATTCTTTTCTATTTTATTTTAATTCAGATAAATGCAATATTTATCATTTCATTTAGTTTGTAATTTTTTAGTTTAATAATAAATTTTTTTTTATAGTTCATGTATTTTTTTTAAATATACTGTTCAGATCATACAAAAGGTATGAGAGAAAATATTTCATTACATTTTTAATTCATTAGATTTTCAATTCAATTTATTATTTTATTAATGTATATTTTCATTAAATTAAGGTCAATTTAATGTCATTTCATGTTTATTTTATGCTATTGTATTCTGCTCTATTTTGATTCAATTAAATTTATGATTTTATTATATTTTTAATGTTCTAGCTTATTTTATTGTTATTTAATGTATTTTCTTATTAAATTTAGATATACTGTTTGAGATCATACAAAAATGTATGAGTAAAAATATTTAATTTAATATTTATTGTTGTAGGTTTTTTTTTAGTTTTTTAGTTTAATGTATATTTTTAAGTAAATTAAGTTTACTTCAATGTAATTTTATAATTGTCTTACACGGTATTCTGTTCTTTTCTAATTTAATTTAATGTAATTTAATTTAAGGTCGCGGGTATGCTGGAGCCTATCCCAGCTGACTTTGGGCGGAAGGCGGGGTACACCCTGGACTGGTCGCCAGCATGCAAGTACAATTGCAGCCACCAGGTGGGAGCTGTGAGCTCTTCTTCCAAAACGGTGTTGTTTTCCTGCAAGAGGCCTCTGAAGTTCTAGTGTGGAGTTCTGGTCCAGGCTGTGGTAAAAGCAAGCTCAGCTAATTAAGCCCAGCTTGTCCTGAGAGAGAAGGGAAAAGAAGAGATGAGGACCCAATAACAGCGGGTAGGATTTAGCTCCAATGGGGGGGCAGACGGAGGTTTGGGCCTTAGCACCTGTCGCGCTCAGGCTTGGAGTAATGAATGCAATATACGAGCGCAGCAGGGTGAGCCCGGACCCCACCGAGGGTCTTAGGATCTCCGGCGCAAAGCCGGAGGGATCGGCAGACACCTGTCAATCAGGCCCAGGGAGGGAAAGGATCCGGACTTGGCTACCGGGGCCCACAGCTGTAAGACGGCTAAGCCCGGCCCGAGGAGCGCTTGTGACATTCTCACGGAAACAAGATAAGAATCTTACAATGTTACGCACACGCAGCAGAGACAAGTTGGACATAATGGCGGGAGACGAGACCAACACCCGACCAACACCCAAGCATTACCAAAGCCCCCCCCCCCCACCTCCCTACCCACCCACCTGCAATTAAATGGAATGTTTTAGTTTTATGTTATGTTAGGGTTTTATGTTTTATACGCGGCTTTGCTGTGCTTGCTGGAGGGTCATGTGATCTGGTCTGTAAGCCCCGCTGGGCAACTTACTGTTCTTTAAACCTAATTTAAACTTTCTACTATAGTAGTACTGCTGTACAGTACTTAATACCTATTACTCTATTACTGACGCTCATTTGTAATGCAAAATTGAACAATAAAAATTTTAATAAGACTCATTTTTGAAAAATTTCTGACCTTTCTCACAAAATCACACAGCCACAAATTTAAAGAAAATTACCTTTGTAGAGATCATTTTTCATGAGCTCTAAATCAGGTATTTTTAAAAATAAAAATACAAATAAAAATAATTATACTATGACTACTACTCACTACTACTACTACCACTACTACTAACAATAATGATATAATAATAATTACACCACTAATAAGAATTATTACTATTCTTGCTATACTATTAGTAGTAGTATTTTTAGTGTTATAATAATAATTTGTTAACAAATCTAAACATTTTATGATTATTATTATTTATTAATCTATTTTTGTTGTAATAACAATAATACTAGTAATATTAATAATAATAAAATTTGTTTTACTTTTTTTTTTATGTAGATATTCTGTTCCTGATCATTCAAATATGATCTGGAAAAATTGAGACTAGAAGAAATATTTAATTACATTTTTAAATTTTTTATTTTTAAAATTAAATGTATTATTTCATTTAAAAAATTTCAAATGTTTTTTAAATTATTCATTAAAAATGTATTGTATTAAACGAATTTTTTGTAAATAAAATAAAATAAATTTCCAATAAATGCTTATGAAAAATTTAATTTAATTTAATGTTTCAGAAATTACTTTCTCCGTCATCCTGACTGGCCAGAACCACCTAAGAGTTATTTATTATAGCACTCGCTGTTGCATTGCCATGCACACGACAAGCAGGTCTCCCACCATTAGTGCGGATTTTTGGAGAGGAAACTTTACAGACAGTGGCGTGAGTCATGTGACCAGCGTGCTTTACGCTTTCCACTGCGTGATGGTCCAGTGCAGAGTGAACATCACATGCGGATGTTACGTCACACATACACAAATTGAGCGCTTCGTATTGATGAAGTGATGTTATGCATCATCAGCAAAATGTCGTTGATGTGGTCAAAGAGGCCTCCCTCCTTGCTGCCCCTTCTGTGCCAAAGCATGATTGCAATTACCCGCCCTTCTCAAATGCGTCGCTATCATTTGTCCGCCAATCAGTGGCCAATCAAAACTCAGTGGTGAGCCTAATTGGAGCAAATTTACATGGGGAAAGATTCTCAATGGCTGCTTTATGCTTGGGTTTCTGGGCTTTTTTTAGACACTTTTGCACAATTGGGTGCGTGCAGGAGCATAACAACAGGTGTACAAATGCAAACGTGGACAACAAGCCCAAAAAGAAGCCCAGAGAAGCAGCTAACTCCGGCCAACTGATGAATGTGGCTCAAAAATATATTGTGTGTGTGCACAGGTGTGGCATGTGTGACATGGGGGTGGCAGTGGTGGGGAGGGAGCTGACAATGTGAACACATTGACACCATGAAGGTCTTGGAGTTATGTTGGATGGCGAACCGCCGCCTCCCCCTATTTGTTCAGGGAAAAGGTGGGACGTTTCAGCTGGTACTGACCTACAACCTCAATGTGGGGGTGTGTTGAGCTACGGCTCAGCGAGAAGGGCACAGAGCTGATCGAATTTTGCATTGGGGTTGAAGGCTTTGGCGAGAAATCAAAGAGGAGTCTCAGGATGCCCGCCCACCCAGTGCCCCCACCTCCAGTGGTCCACCGAGCTGTGCAGCTGTCCCTTTTCCCTCTAATTTTTCTCTGTCAGATTTCTGCCTATAATTAGCAGAAAGACCTCAGTGACTCTGTGCACACATGCAACCCAGAACTAATGGCCTAAATCCGCCCCCCAGAGCCCCCGCATTGAAAGAGTGACAGGTTCACATGTACAATCGCTTCCCACTGCAGCCTTGAAGGACGGCCCAGCTGAAGTCCCCTCTTACCGAGAGCCAGGGGGGCATCTTTAAGTCGCCCTCAGCCACCCTTGGGTCCCTTTCCCAGCTTGGCATTCCAGGTCGGGCACGGGGCCCCCCCACCTGCTGCCCTCGATTTTTATGGCTGTGGTTGAGGTTCAGTGAAGCTACAAAAGCAAAGCACGATAAGCAAGGTTGTGTTGGTGGTCAGCAGTTTGCCTGCCGTGGGAGGCAGCGTGGGGCTTTCCCAGAACTCAGACGGTGATGTCACCCTCCGCCAAAGCACCTGTTACTATGCTGGCTGTCCGGGCCTGATTGAGAACAGAACAGGAATAAACCCCGGAAGCTCAAAGCGACTCATCAAGTCATCCCTGCGTCTGTGTCAGCTGCTCGTCAGCCGCTTTACAAGTCGCTAATTATTTTCTGAGCGTGCACAACATTGTACAGCATTGCTGACGGAAACACGGAATCCCTCAAGGAAACACGCAACCCAACAAGTTAGCGATTCATTGTCACACACGTCTCTAACCTGCATAGCAACCAGACAATATGACTTCAACCTTTCACTTGGAGATACCTGCTAATTCAATGACTCTATATCAATCGTTTTTGTAGACGTTTCACGTTTTGCTATCATCGGCATTTCCTTTTGGTTCATTACCAATACCCTTGTTCTGTATCCATCTTCTACCGCTTACCCGAGGTTGGGCCACGGGTTCAGCAGCATAAGCAGGGAAGTCCAGACTTTCTTCTCCCTGGCAACTTTGTCCAGCTCCTTCCTGCGGATCCAAGGCTTTCCATGTCAAGATGAGAGACATAGTCTCGCCAACGTGTCCTGGGTCTTCCCCGAGGCCTCCTACCAGTTGGACGTGCCCTGAAGACCTCAAGACCAGATGTCCGAACCACCTCATCTGACTCTTCTTAATGTGGAGGAGCATCTCTCCTCCACATTAGACGGCATCTCTCAGATGACAATGATTCTCACCTTATCTGTTAAGGGAAAGCCCAGCCACCCTACGGAGAAAACTCATTTCGGCCGCTTGTACCTGTGATCTTTTGGTCTTTTTAGTGACTACCCAAAGCTCATGACCAAAGGTGAGGGTAGGAACGTAGTTACACCGGTAAATTGAGAGCTTTGCCTTTCAGCTCAACTCCCTCTTCACCACAACAAACCCATGCAGAGTTACATGCCACAGCGTCAGCGATGAATAAGACCAAAGGACGGTGTGCTCCAGCCAACACGAGAAACTGGGAGAAGGGATGCTAAGCTGTCAACAAAAGTCGTAAGCACTAGAACCCAGACCTACAGGGCTAAACCCTTGACTGAAAAACAATCTGTTTGATTTGTATCTGTTTTGTTAGTAAACAGGGTTACACAAAGACCACCTAACCGATTTTCACTAAACCTTTTGGAAATTCGGACACGAGCCGAGGAAGGTCTGCGCCAGCAAATAGCTGTAAATCTGTTTGTTTGGGCTTTTTTCAGCTCCGAGGATTACACTAAAACGACTTCACCAATTTCTGTGGAAGATTAATGGAGGCTGTGGCAAAGTTCTCTAGCACTCTTTAGTCACCACCTCCTCTGGCAAGATTTTCATTATTGATGTGCGTAACTATTCATTCATTAATTAAACGGATTTCCACAAATCCTTGTGCTGGTGGGTCAAAGGCCAAGGAAGGTCTGTTCCCTATTTCACCAGCGCTAGATCATGGTTCTAGCCAAACTGTTAGAAAAGTAAGAAATCATCTACAGTATGTTTTTTTTACAAAATATTTATGTTTTTGGTGAACAAAATTATGACTAAATTAATTTTCGCAACCTTTTGTGCTGGTGGGTCATGCGCCAAGGAACGTCTGCACCCCATTTGACCAGCGCTAGAGCGCTAGACAAACTTGAACCAAAGAAAAAATCAAAAAAGTATTAAAGTTTTGTTAGTGAGCAAGATCATGCATGAATCAGTTGATTGATTAGTGATAACGTGCTTCGTGCTAATGGTCTGTGCACTCTTTCACCAGTGCTGGCCAAGCAAGGAGAAAAGTGCTATATTTGCAAATGGTAACAAAGTCAAAGTCCATAAATAGAGACTAGTAAAGGGTAATAAGCAAAAGAATGGAGTCTAGGCGGCACTCAAAGAGAGCATTTGATGTGCGGGAAAGGTCTGAAACAAAAATAGAATAAACACATGTGCTGGCAGCACAGTGTATTTTTAATGGAAGCCAAAGAAGGCCTGAAATCCAAGCATAACTATTTCCAGTGTAATCGCAACGCCTAAGTCAGCATGAAAAATTAGACAAATGCCGGCCTGCACTGTGAGCGAGGCAGCGTTTCCGCGGAAACACGAGCCTCATCCCGGGGTAGAGTATGTCGTTAGGGCTCTTACAAAGTCCATCTTTTCTGCCCTTTTTCTCACACTTGATTTGGGCGTGGCGCTCGTTGACGGGGCATACGCTGCTTCGCCGGCGTGAACAGATGTGACTTAAACGCGGTGTGACGCAAAATGTATGCGCTGCCAGCGTACAGTACAGCTCGTGTGTGTGTTTTACCGTCATGCCTGGCGAGGCCACTGTGTTCCTTATCGCTGTCACGCTTGAATCAAAGGTGATAAACACCTTTCACCTGACCAGCCTGTGAGAACACAATGAGGGACAACATGGACCATTACATTTCTCTTGTTATTACCATCAGTTCTATTTCGTACTGTTATTATTATTATTATTATCCAACCAGTGACATAAACATTCAGTGGCAGAATAAATACTTTAAATCCCTGTTTTTTGGAAGACACGTCTCAACTTTTCTACATGTCCCATTTTTGTTTGTAGCAGACGTCCCGCAGTTTGGTAGATATGTCCCATGTTTTGTGTGACACGCCTCATCTTTCGCGTCAGACATGTCCCATCATTTGTACATCCCATTTTTGTGAGGCATGTACCACCTTTCATGTCTCATCTCTTATACACCCCTTTTTTGCGAGACAAGCCCCATCTTTTGTGAGACATGTCCCATCATTTTTACGTCCCTCTTCTAACGAGACACGTCACATGTTTTGTGAGACACGTCTGGTCTTTGGTGAGACACGTCCCATCATTCGGACCAGAGATGTCCCATCTCTTGTGAGACACGTCTAAACCTTTGCACGACATGTGTCATTTGTTGCGAGACAACGTCCCATCATTTGTGTCCGAGATGTTTTGTGAAACATGTCCCATTTTTTGTGATACAAGCGTTTCACTTGTTGTACATCACAACATGTGACGCAACTTTTGGACGTGTTTCATCTTTCATGAGACACATCCCATCACTTGTACCTCCCTTCTTTTGTGAGACACGTTCAGTGCAGAGGAGGACATCCACACAAAGCAGAGGTGTAGTCTTGTGGTTCAATTGTGGAAAAGCCGTAAAACAAAAGCGAGGCTTCGCGTAGGATGGCGCTAACGAGCACTGAAATCCACCATGCATATCGTCAGCTTTGCGTGTTCGGGTGCTGTCAAATTAGCACCGAGGGCTAAATAGATGTCTGCGTGTGCGGCAGAACAATAGACAGGCCTGGCAGCTGTCGCTTAATGACGAGATGATGCTTTTATTGAGCTGTCGCTTCTTATCAGCTCCAAGCAGCCTGGATGATGGGGATGATGATGAAGACAGAGCATGAGTGTCCAATGAGAGATGTTTTCTAGCTAGACAGATAGCTTTAGATAACATGACATAAAACATTACAACATGAAACATAACAGATATCATAAAGCAAAACAGAACATAACTTAACATAATATAACCTAACATAAAACACAATATAACATAAAATATAACACAACATACAAGATAAGATCATTTACCATAAATCATAACATAACACATAAAATATAACACAGCATAAAACAATATAACATACATGGTGTTCGTTATAGACAATCCGTGAGGAGCACAGAAGTCCAATAACAAGACACCGCTCGGGTTAAGATCAGGGGGGCCGTTCCTCCCAATCACACCTCTCCAGGTCTCACCGTCGTTGCCAACATGAGCGTTGAAGTCACCCAGCAGAACAAGGGGATCCCCCGAGGGAGCACTCTCTAGTACTTCCTCTAAGGACTCCAAAAAGGGCGGGTATTCTGAACTGCTGTTTGGCGCATAAGCGCAAACAATAGTCAGGACCCGTCCCCCCACCCGAAGGCGTAGGAAAATACCCTCTCGTTTACCGGGTTAAACTCCAACGTGCAGGCTTGGAGCCGGGGGGCAACAAGAATTGCCACCCCTGCTCGTCCCCTCTCATTGCCGGCAATACCAGAGTGGAATGAAGTCCAGCCCTTCTCGAAAGGACTGGTTCCAGAGCCCTTGCCGTGCGTTGAGGTGAGTCCGACTACATCTAGCCAGAATTTATCCACCTCATGCACCAGCTCAGGCTCCTTCCCCGCCAGAGAGGTGACATTCCACGTACCGACAACTAGCTTCTGTAGCCGAGGATCGGACCGCCAAGGCCTCTGCCTCCGGCCGCCACCCAGCTCTCTTTGCACCCGACCCCTTTGGCCCCTCCCACGAGTGGTGAGCACATGGGAGGGGGGACCCACGTTACCTTTTTGGGCTGTGTACCACCGGGCCCCATGGGTGAAGGCCCGGTCACCAGACGCTCGCCATCGTGCCCCACCTCCAGGCCTGGCTCCAGAGGGGGGCCCCCGTGATCCGCGTCCGGGCGAGGGGAAACGAAGTCCAATTGTATCATTCATCATTAGGGTCTTTGGAGCCACTCTTTGTCTGGTCCCTCCCCTAGGACCTGTTTGTCATGGGTGACCCTGCCAGGGGCATGACAGCCCCCGACAACTTAGCTCCTAGGATCATTGGGACACGCAAATATAAAACATAATATAAAACGTGACATAACAATAGCATAACATAAAACACAAGATGACATAATACATCAAATAACACACAACATAACATAAATCCTAGCATAAAAAACAACATATTATAAAAGATCAATCATAAAAACATACCATAACATAAATGTTGCAGCCGTCTCAAGTCCATGCAGCCGATGTGTTGTAAAGAATGAACATTAGAAATGTATAGGTGACTATAGGGGTGTTATTTCATGTATAGAGGTCTCTAACAATGTAAAAAAACCCTATGAACAGGTTTTCTATGCTTTAACTATGAAAATATTCCATTGAAATAAAATCCTACTTTGAAGATATTCATGTGCTGTATCATGGTCGGGTCTGGACAGTGTGGTGTTCGATTTTCACTGTGCATTTTGGACACAATGTTTCATTTCATTCATTCATTTATTCATTCATTTTCTATACCGCTCATCCTAGTGTTTCATTTTTCAGGATATATGAAGCTTTTTTAAGCTTAGGTGCGTGGTTTGGTAAATTACGTTAAGATACGTTCTTGCCATTTCTCAACCGGTCTTCCCATTTTCCTGGGGCATGTACTGAATGTCCGCTACCTGACGTGGCGAGTGTAAAAGCGAGCATTGCAAGCATGTCCTGTGCGTACCTTCTATCTATTTCTGCACCGACAGGTGCAACCTTAGCAGGGATGCACGCATAAGTCCGTTTAGATATCATTACACCCTGCATCAGTCAGTAGGGGGCCGGAGCTCTGCAGCGATTAGCATAGCGCGCGTGCATTGCTGACAGAGCCGTCAACACACACAAATAAACCAATCACACACCTTTTAGCTGACACTCCGAAAGGTTTGTTGATGTACTGACATGTGAAATAACACAAAGTGTTGATTAGCCGCAAGCTAGTTAGCACGCACCAGCGACCTTAGCCACCTGGTGACAGTTTTATTAGCACACGTATGCGCACGTGAGCACAGGATGTCAGTGTTGCTACCTTGACACGCCACGGGTCCTCCTATGGAACATGACAACAAAGCCGTTTATCGGTTTTGATGGCAGCATCCAAACGTGCGGCGCCAATGTTCCGGCCGCAGATGTTGAAATAGCTGCAATAGCTGCCTGGCAAAGCAGACAGGTCACGCCAAGGTCAAGAAGCGCTATGAGAACTGTTGGGACACTAACATCGGCCATCTTCGGCCAGGTAGCCTAAAAAATCGTATGTGGTTTCATATGTGATTTCCAACAACAGCAGCAATAATGGCAAAATCAGCAGTCATCGTAAAGAAATCTTCTTCTTTTCCTTTGGGCTTATCCCTTCAGGGGTCGCCACAGCGAATAAATTGCCTCCATCTAACTCTGTCTTCTGTATCCTCTTCTCTTGCGCCAACTACCTTCATGTCCTCTTTCACTACATCCATAAACCTCCTCTTTGGTCTTCCTCTAGGCCTCCTGCCTGGCAATTCAAAACTCAGCATCCTTCTACCAATATATTCACTATCTCTCCTCTGGACATGTCCGAACCATCTGAATCTGGCCTCTCTGACTTTATCTCCAAAACCTCTAACATGGGCTGTCCCTCTGATGTGCTCATTCCTGATCCTGTCCATCCTGGTCACACCCAAAGAGAACCTCAGCATCTTCATCTCTGCTACCTCCAGCTCTGCCTCCTGTCTTTTCCTCAGCGAAACTAGTAATAAGGCCAGAATATTAGGTAAAAAAAGTTATAAACTAACAACAAAAAGTAAAATATCATTATTTTAGTAGTATAAAGTTGAAATTATAAAAAAAAATCGTAATATTATGACAAACAAACAAAATATTGGCAAGAATTCTACAAGCGTAAAGTCAAAATATCTAGAGGAAAAACAAGAAAAAGTTATAATGTTATGAGAATAAAATCAAAATATCAGAAAGTTGAAAGAGTTTTAATTATTTTTTTCAATTGAAAAATTAGCTGTAATTTTACAAGAAATAATTCAAAGTATTAATAGAAAAAAGTTGTACTCTAACAAGGAAATGGTATAATTTTAAGAGAATAATTTCATAACATTATCATAAATAATAACATCATCTTAGTAGCATAAAATAGAAATATTGAAGAAAATAGATTGTTTTTAATTCACAATATTATAAAAAACAAACAATACAGCAAAAAAAGTTTAATTTTTGGAAAGTTAGGTTGCGGAAAAGGTTATAATGTTATGAGAATAAAATCAAAATATTACAGGAAAAGTCACAAGAATGAGAAGAAAATTTATGAGAAGAAAGCTGAAACAATTGAAAAAAAACAGCAAAAAAGTTAAAATATTAAAAGAAAAAAGTCATATTCTAACAAGAAAAGAGTTGATATTTTATGAGAATAAACTTGTAATATAATGAAGAATTATTGTTGAAGAGTTATTTTTTTGTTTTTTTTCAAAGTAGTAATTCTATGAGAACCAAAATAAAGTTTGGAAAATTAGGCTGGGGAAAAAGTTATATACAGTGTACCGTACAGTGTACGGTGTACAGGATGGGACTTGCAAAAACATAAAAACTTAGAAACTTGCACCAGGGGAGGGGAAAAGTAAGAGGAGGTGTTCCAGCCAGTTGGCACTGGCGGGGATGACTCAGCGAAGGAGTGGGATGGTATTTTTATTTAAAATTTATTTGCGTGTGTAATTTATATTGAATGCAATGTTTTCTAAAAGTTCCACTTCCTTTTGTATGGTTATCAACACACGATTTCTTTCTGCCGTTACTGGTAGGCTTCAGTGGTGCTACAAAAATAATTGGACATATATTTTTGTGCATTTTTGGGGGTTGTCCGTGATGATGTCTTACGAATTAAGGATTACCTGACAGGCTATCTTGGAGACTAATGATGACACCAATAAAGTGGAAGCATGATTGCGCTACAAGAAGACAACAACGCGCTGACCCTGGCAATGATGGAAAAGTCATTGTCTCTTATTGTTTGTGTGTGTGTGTGTGTGTGTGTGTGTGCGTGTGTGTGTGTGTGTAACGCTAGCCGTGTGGCTCGGCCATTAAAGCAGATGTGAGCCAAGTGAGTGAAATGTATTCTTGCGGAATGTTCCACTTGACTATCCAGAGCACAGCAAGCAAAGCGAGGACGACGACTACGTTTCAGCAGACCTTCTCACATTGCAGCAGCCGAGCAAACATTTCAGCTCGTAAAAAGAGGAGATGACTTTGAGCAGGAGAGTCGCTCGATGTGTTAAGTGCTGCTGGATTGCAACATCGACTCGTTAAACACGAAATCGCTGACATTTCATTCCCGTTCAGCACCAAATCATTCATTTTCATCAACTTCTGACTGCATTTAGGCATCTGCAGCATCCAGAGTTATACTTTTCATCACCTTGAAAATATGCACTTTATTAAGTTCCAGAGCAATCTAACGACGCCTGTACAAAGGTAATAATGCTCACCTTTCACTCACACCGCCAGAACAAACAATATCTTGTGTTTGCAAAAAACCCTGTAAATTTACAGGAATAAAATGGGTAAATGTACATGATATTACCTTTGACAGAGGTCAAAGGTCACATGTTTTCATAGCTGTCTCAGGCAATGCCTGTTACGACGGAGAATAACATACATTCAGTGTTATATTCTATGTTATAGCCCAAGCCTAAACTACAACGGAACATTAGGGCCACATAAAAATAAATAAATATCAACATTCTAAATTTACAAGAAAAAACTTATGTTACAAAAATTAAGGCGTACATTTACAAGAATAAAAAGTCATCATATGACAGAAAAAAAGAATTGTTTACAAGAAAAACATCACAAATTAACTAAAAAAAAAGTCGTACTTTCACAAAAAAAAGAGACGGAGTATTACGAGAAAAAATATTGTAACATTACGAAAAAAAAGTTGTACATTTAGGGAAAAAAAGTCATAATATTACGTGAAAAAAGTCACCCTGTTACAAGAAAAAGAGTCGGAATGTTATGAGAAAAAAGTTAAGTCAATTTACGTGAAAAAAGTCATAATATTGAGAAAAAAACAGAAACAGAATCATAATTTTACAATAAAAAGAAAATGAATATTACGAGAAAAGAAGTCGCAATATTTTTTATATTTTTTTTAGTAGTTTAGGGTTGCTGCGATTGACTGGCGACCAGTCCAGGGTGTACCCCGCCTCCCGCCCAAAGTCAGCTGGGATAGGCTCCAGCATACCCCTGACCCTAATGAGGATAAGCGGCATAGAAAATGAATGAATGAATGAGTGTAGGGTTGGCAGTTTAGGAAGATAGAATAAAATTATACAAAGTCTTTGTTGTCTTTGTTATATTAAACACAATTTCAAAAAACACATTAATCTAACAATACAGTATGTTATGTTTACTATCCATTGATCCATTTTTATCCGCTTATCTGAGGTCAGGTCGCAGGGGCAGCAGCCTAAGCAGGGAAGCCCAGACGTCCCCGGCCACTTTGTTCCGCTCTTCCCGGCTAGCGTTCCCAGGCCAGCTGAGAGACATAGTCTCTCCAACGTGTCCTGGGTCTTCCCCGAGGCCTCCTACCGGTCGGACGTGCCCTGAACACCTCCCCAAGAAGGCGTCCGGGAGGCATCCTAACCAGATGCCCGGGCCACCTCATCTGGCTTCTCTCAATGCGGAGGAGCAGCGGTTCTACTACGAGTCTCTCCCGGATGACAGTGCTTCTCACCCTATCTCTAAGGGAGAGCCCAGCCACCCTGCGGAGAAAACTCATTTTGGCCGCTTGTACCCGCGATCTTGTCCTTCCGTGACTACCCAAAGCTCATGGTCATAGGTGAGGGTAGGAACGTAGATCCACCGGTATATTAACAGAGCTTTGCCTTTCGACTCCGCTCTCTTTTCACCACAACAGAACGGTGCAGAGTCCGCATCACTGGGGACGCCGCACCAATCCGCCTGTCCATCTCACGTTCCATCCTTTTAAAGGATGGAACGCATACTTTAAAAGTATTAGAGATTTAAAGTCATAAATTTACGAGTTTTAAAGTTGTAATTTAACCTTTGAACAAGGTCCAGAGTCACACAAGTCCCCTGCGCTTATAGCTGTCTCGGACAATGCCTGTTAAATGAAGCATTAAAATCATCAAAATTTCAAGAATGAAGTTGTAAATTTACGTCAATAGTTTTTGCATTTACAAGAAAAGCGTCATGTTATGAGAGTAAAAAAAAAGTCCAAACGTGGTTTTATAGGCAGAGCCGTATGAGGAAGACAACGCTAGCCCATGTTAACCTGGTTGTGGCCAACTGCTCTGTTTTGCTGTCTCGTTATGTCTGAAGACAGAGGAAAGTTTCCTTCCTTGCCTGAGACAGCTATGAAACATTAGCTTTATGTGGAGGAGCGGGGTACGTGAGGGTAATGGTGAGATGATGCTAACCTAAGATAGTCTGTTTTGTGCCCAACTGCTCTGTTTTGCTGTCCCATTATAAATAAAAGCTTGTCTGAAGCCACAGGGAAGTTTTCCTCCCCATTGAAGAACTATGCTACAGTTTCCCTCGGACACGAATTACACAAGGACTATTATTTTCGTAACATTACGACTTTGAAACGCGTACATTTACAACTTTTAATCTCGTAAATTTACGACTTTAAAACTCGTAATATTATGACTTTAAATCTCGTAAATTTGGGACAGCAAAACAGAGTAGTTGGGCACAAAACAGATTATCTTGGGTCAGCATGACCTCACCGTTACCCTGACGTATCCCGCCCACTCCGCATGAAGCTAACTTTTTATAGCTGTTTTAGGCAAGGAAGGAATTTTCCTCTTGCTTTAGACAACCTTTTCTTTATAATGTGAAAGCAAAACAGAGCAGTTGGGTACAACTAGGGTAACATGGGCTAGTGTCGTCTCACCACTACACTCTAATACCTCGCCCCACCACATACGGCTCCCCGTTCATAGCGTTCATAGCAGAGGATGTACTTCCTGAGGCAGCTGAGGAAAGCCGCCTGTCCAGACGATGGTGCAATTCTACACGGCCATTATTGAGTCCATCCTCACCTTCTCCATCACAGTGTGGTTCGCTGGGGCCACTGCCAGGGACAAACACAGACCGCAGGGCATCGTGCGCTCCGCCGAGAAAGACCTGTACGTCTCCAGAACTCGGGGGCGAGCAGGCCGGATACTTGCTGACCCTTCCCACCCTGGACATGGACTATTTGAGCCACTCCCCTCTAGCAGAAGGTTACGGTCCATCCGGACCAGAACCTCTTGCCACAAGAACAGTTTCTTTCCTGCTGCTGTTGAACTCATGAACACTTTATAACACTTGCACTATGGTCACTTTATAACCAGTATTTTTGGCACCTTATAATACCTGCACTAAAAACACTCTCATGCCTTTACTATCAGTGATTTCAACTTTTTACTCAGGGTTCTATGTTTAGTTAGTTCTATGTTTATTTAATGCTCTATGTTTACTTAGAATTCTACGTCGCACTGAGTCGCCAAAGAAAGTTCCTAGTTTGTGAATTATTCACTTACAATGGCAATAAAGTTTTTCTGATTCTGATTCTAAATCTGATTCTCAGGCAATGCCTATAAAATGAAGTTACGGCTTTTATTCCCGTACAGTTAAGCATTTACTCTCGCAATATGATAATCTTTTCTCGTAAATATACAACATTATTGTCGAAAATTTACGACGTGATTCTCAAAATCTTGAGATCTTGAGGATTTGAATGGTTCATTTTACAGGCATTACCCGAGACAGCTATAAACACATGGGACTTGTGTGACTCTTGAGCTGGGTCAAAGGTTAAATTACAACTTTTTTCTTGTATAATTACAACGTTAAATCTCGTGAATTTACGACTTTAAATCTTGTACATTTACGACTTTTTTTCTCGTAAATTTACAAATTTAAATCTCGTAATTGTCACGCTCTGCGTTGACATGCCGAGTGAGTTCTTTGTGTTAGGTGTGGGGTTTTTCTTATTGGACCCTTGCTGGTCTGTTTGTCTTTTTGCAGACGCAGGCCTCCCTTGAGTTGGGCGGAGCTACCAGGCCGACACACCTGTTCCCAATCTGGGTTACCCTTTTATAGTCTGGTCGACGGCTGCAGGAGGGTGCTGGATGATTTCTACGCTCCAACGCTATTGCTGCGACTTCCCGTACCTCCTAGCCTTTTTGCTAGCCATACTGCTTTACCGTTGTCTGGCTGTACCTCTCTTTTGACACCCTCCAGTCTACTGGTAGCCCGCCTGACCCACAGGTCGTTTTGTGTTAATTAGAGTCTTGTTAGTGTTTTGTCACGGTGCACCTGTTTTTACATGTGGCTTTTTGTTCCCCTTTTTTGTGCTTGTCCTGTGACACCAATTAAAAAGAGACTGTTCCTACCTGAACCTGCTGTGTGTCTGCATCTGGGGATCCGTCCACGTGGTTCCGGCCACTCGTCCTGGCAGTAATATTTTGACTTTTAATCTCAAATTTTTTTTCATGTGGCCCTAAAACGACGTTGTACAAAAGGAACTAAATAATAAAAATAAAAGTAAAATAAAATAAGGTAAAAAATAAAAATAAAGCATTAATTTAGCATAATAAATAAAACGTATGTTTATTATTGGGTTAATAGAATAAAACAGCAACAAATACTCAAATTCAAAACAAGTAAAATTTTAAAATGGGTACAAATTTAACAAAATATTATATTTATCATTGAATATAAATAAAATAAAATAAAAACTAAATCAACTTACATTTTTAGAATTTAATCTGGATATTAAAACAAAAAATGAATCAATGTCTTAACCACTAGTTTACAATACTGAAAGTTGTGACAATTTTTTAGGAGAAAAATAAATCAAATAAAAATAAAAAACATTCAAATAAAATAATGTATTTATTGAGCAAAAGGTGATGTTTATTATTGGGGTATAAATAGAACAGGATACAATAAAATAGGCTAAAACTAAAGAAAATGTTATCAAACTAAATCAAATGTACAATGTCATTATAAAACAGTGTTTTATAATATATTCAATATTGATCTTTATGACCATTTTTCATACTGAATTTGAGTTTTATGAAAAGACGAAAAACACTCGTAAATATTTCATTCCATAAGGTTTAAAGAATGTAGGAATATTTAAAAATGACTACTACTGACGTAAAAAAAATCTTATACAGTATATATGTATGCATATATATGTGTGTGTGTATATATATATATATATATATATATATAAAAGATATGTCATGTATCCATATATACAATTCTCCTCTGCTCTTATGCACTTTTTGACCAAGACTTTGTCTCGATCTGCGTGACAGTTTGAGTTTGTATGTCCTTGTGTTGGTATTTTCCTTATTTCATGTTTCCCCTGCCTTCTCTGTTTGTCACCTTTTTGTAATTACACGCACCTGGTCCTCGTTTAGTTCCGCACTATTTAAGTTTAGGTGTGTGCACCCTTAGGCGTCGGTTCATTGTTACTTTTTCCTCTTCCTGTATCTCTGCTTTGCACCTGCCGCTGCGTCACAGCCTTTTGGATTAAAGATTCCTGCAAATCTTACCAGCTCTCTGCACCCTCAGGGTCGTTACACCATGCCGCGACGCTACCGTAACAGATTTTGTACAAAATTTGAAAGTTTTTTGTCCAGATATGAAAATCTTCCGCAGCAAACTCATCCAAGCATGCAGTGGGAGCAGAAAAGTGTGCAAATAATTAAGGAAGTGCGTCTGATGGATGTATTCATTGATGAAGCCCTCTTGGAACAGATACTGATCTTGGAAAGCTTTCCCTAACAAAGATCCCATCTGCCCTTGGCTCATTTTCTGGGGCGAACCGCGAAAATCTTCCATGTCGTCGCGCAGTGCTGTGCCGCCAAAAGCAGCACCTGATTTATGACGTTCTACTAGTCTGCGAGGACACTGACAGACGTCACTGAGTGCTAAATGTCAGTCCACCAATTCGTCCGCGGGACAAGAAAGCTAACCTTTTTTTTTTTGGTGTCGTTTCCTTGAAATGTCGCGATCTTGTTGCCGCCTCGGAGGAATGATTTACTCAAAGATGCAGTGAGGACAACATCAGAGTGGGAGCGAAAATACCCCAGTGGTGGTGGTGTTTGGGGTTACCAGGGCTGAGCCCCCCCTCCCAGCCCCCAGGCCCATCGTGTTCTCAGAGTGCTGCATTAAAAAGACGTGACAGGGCCGAGCTTGAGCGGTTATTTGTGGAAGACAAATTGGGCAAGAGACACAGGCGCTGTCATGTGAGGATGGATGACTCTCAAGGGGGCGGGGGGTTGGTTGGGTGCATGGACTCCGACATCAAACTTTCTGCTGGACTTTTTCACCTCCACCAAGTCCAAAAACACCATACAGGTGCTGTGGTTTGCAAAGGACACCAGTAGAAATGATTAAATAAAGTCTGCAATGTCTTAATGCAGTGGTTTTCAAACAATGGGGGGCCTGGCATTATGACAGGGGAAGCGCAGGGCTACCACAAACACACATTATTAGCATATTTTTCGGACAGGGATGCGCTGAAAATCATTTTATCTCCAAAAGGGGGCGCTGCAAAAAAGTTTGGCAACCACTGCCTTAATGGATAACACACTTTCTTTAAAAATATCCATAATGTACCAATGGATAACAAATATCCTCGATTAAAGTCCATAATCTCTCAATGGATAACCACGATCTTCAAAAAAAGTCTGTAATGCCTTAATGAATAACACATTTTCTTAAAAAATATTCATAATGTATCAATGAGTAACAAAGATAATCTAATAAAGTCCATAATCTCTTAATGAATAACATATATATCATCAAATAATGTCCACAATGTACCAACGAATAACACATTTTCTTTAAAAAAATCCATAATGTATCAACAGATAACAAATAGTCTTCATTAAAGTCCATAACCTCTGAATGGATAACAAAAATTCTCATATAAAGTCTATAATGTCTTAATGGATGACACATTTTCTTAAAATATATTGCTAATGTCTCAACGGACAACAAATATCCTTCAATAAAGTCCATAATCTCTCAATGTATAATAATGGTAATGGTTGAATTTTATTTGAACATGCATGCAAATGACATTGGAATACATCACTTAATACAATGGACAGTTCCACATGTCCAAAAGGAGTAGGAAGAAGGAAAGCCTATTAAATCCTCCCCCCAGAGGGTCTCCCCTATTTCAATACATTTGTACACTTCCTGCAGCTACTAAGTTTGAATGCATAAGTAAGGTCATGTGACAGTTTGTTGAATAGTAGTCCTTGTCATAGTAAATAAATTATATTGCAGATTCCTGATGAATGATAATCATAATAAATATTTTAGTACAGACAATGTTATCACTAGGATGAAAAGTTCCTAGTTCTAGTTCTAGTTCTAGAACTAGTCCTAGTTCTTCTTCCTTGTATTTTGTAAACACCAACTGTTTGTAATGTTTCTTGAAATCACTCATTGTAGAGCATTGTTTTACTTCTTTACTTAATCCATTCCATAGTTTGATTCCACATATTCTATTTTATATTTTTTGCAGTACATCAAGCGAGTGAAGTGTACTTTTGTAGTTATTTCCCCATATCTCCACACAATATGTTAGATATGGTAACACCAGAGAACAATAGAGAGTAGAGAGTGATTTTTGATCCAGGACAAATGTAGTTTTATTTAATATGTTTATGTTTATTCACCCTTTCAATTTCCTCACCATCAATTTGTATTTACTTGCAAGTATCTCTTCTTCTATTACCACATAACATCATTTTCATTTTATTTCAATTCAAGGATAATCTGTTCTTATCAAACCATCTTTTTAGTGTATCATTTCATTTCATTCATTTGTAATTTCCTCTGTGTTTTCAATCGGTGCCACAGAAGTGGAAATATTAGCTCTGTATCTGTATTGGCTGTCCGCCAGGATGTCATTCTTATTGAGGAATTGTCCAACCTATGGTTGAATAACTTTTCCGTGATTTTGGAAAATTGAGGTACTAATGAAATTTGTCTGTAGTTTGTGAAATTATGTTTATCTCCATTTTTGAAGATTGGAACTACTTTAGCTGTCTTCATTTTGTCTGGGAATTTGCCCGTCTGGAATGATAGATTGTTGATATACGTTAGCGGTTCTGCGATCTCATTGATAACCATTTTTATCGTTTCCATTACAGTTCCATTACAAACAGTTGATGTTTTTGCTTTACATTTATGTACAATGTCAATGATTTCCTCTTTGCTCACATTTGTAAAAACATGAAGTTAGGGTTCCAGTCTATACTTTCCTTCTCTTCCTCCACTGACCAGGATTTTGGGATCTCTTTTGCCAGTTTTGGTTCAAAGTTATTAAACTTCTCAGCTACTTACCTCACATCATCATTATTAACATTTCCAACTGTGAAGTATTGAGGGTAGTCTGCTTTCTTAGTGCCTTTCCTAATGATAATTTTTTAAATGCCCCAAGTAGCTCTAATGTTGTTTTTATTCCTATCTAGTATTAAATATTCTTTCTTACACATTCTCAAAATATTTGTTTACTTGTTTTTATATATTTTATATGTTTTTAGCTTTTTGTTTGTTGAATTTTACATTTCCTATATAAAACAAATATCCTCAAATAAAGTCTGAAATTCCTTAATGGATAACACAATTTCTTCAAAAATATTGATAATGTATCAATAAATAACAAATATCATCTAGTAAAGTCCATAATCTCTCAATGGATAGCAAAGGTCGTCAAATAAAGTCCACAATGTATCAATAGATAACACACTTTCTTAAAAAGTATCCATAATGTATCAATGGATAACAAATATCATCGACTAAAGTCCATAATCTCTCAATGGATAACAAAGATCATCAAATAAAGTCGACAATGTATCAATAGATAACACACTTTCTTAAACAGTATCCATAATGTATCAATTGATAACAAATATCCTCAATTAAAGTGCATAAACTCTCAGTGGATAACAAAGATTTTCAAATAAAATCCATAATGTCTCAATGGATAACAAATATCCTGAAAGTCCCCAACACCTCAATGGATAACAAATATCCATCCATCCATCCATTTTCTATACCGCTTATCCTCATTAGGGTCGCGCGTATGCTGGAGCCTAACCCAGCTGACTTTGGGTGGGAGGCGGGGTACACCCTGGACTGGATAACAAATATCAAGTCCAGAATATCCTCGAGTCCATAATGTCTTATTGGATAATTTAGGTTTTGCAAATGTTTATTTTCCCTCAGACATTGAGATGTCACACTTCGTACGGCGGTCCTTGAATGCACCACAGTTGCTGTGTGATGCAAAAGTGTAACTTTTAGTGTAACCTTGTCCAGGTTTCCTTGTTACTATTGCAGTATATTATTATATTTTTATACAGTATTTCTATGTTGTCTCAGCGTTTTATTAAATGCCGTTTAATTTCAATTAACAAAATAATATTATAGCAATACAAGTATCATTCACCTAAACAGAAAAATTCAATCATAAACTTTCTTTACAAACTACCTTGTAATGCGGGGAAAAGGCCAAATTGTATTTTGATGCAGATCCAGGTACAGGTACAGGTACAGGTATAAGTGCAGGGCCACGGGCAGATGCAGATAAAGGAGGGTTTTGGGGTTTTTGTGTCTTTCCATGCAACCAAATCCCATTCATCGTCCATGCAGCGTGTAGCAACGTGTCGGGTTCACCGCATGGAGGTGACACGTTTCGCAGAAGAACTTTTTAAAGTAAGGAGACGCCGCTGTAACTCTGGTCCCACTTTCCACGTAACAACTTATCTTTTTTTCATACATTTATTTTTAGATACCTGCCCACACAGCCGTTCCTTTACATGCCATTAGTCTGCGGGTAAAGAGTGATAGTTCCTGTTGATCGTATACCTAACAACCAGTTGAAACACTTGGATGAGTTTTAGCTGATCTACAAAGAGTTTCTAAAGAGCCTGCTGATTTATTCAATATGTAGGTCCATAATGCCTGCATGGATAATAACCTGATCTTGGTTTTCCTAACCCAGTACATGAAACCGTCAATCACAAACCTGGGGGTAAAGATGGACCCTGATCTAAAACTTGACAGCCAGATCAGGTCTGTCATTTAATCAAGTTTATACCACGTGAGGCTGCTGGCTAAAATAAAAGACTTTCTCTCCAGGCAGCATTTTGAGACAGGGATCCATGCCTTTGTTACCTCTTGGCTGGGTTACTGCAATTCATTATATGTGGGGGTGAGTGCGTTTGCAATCTCTCGGCTCCAGTTGGTGCAGAACGCTGCAGCACGTCTTTGAACTGACACAAGAAAGCACGAGCACGTCACTCTCATTTTAGCTTCACTCCACCGGCTGCCCATACATTTTAGGGTTCATTTAAAACAACTTTTATTTGCTTTTAAATCATTCAATGGTCTTTCCCCTCAATACCTCTCTGAGCTTCTCTATGTCTACATTCCTGCTCGGTCTCTCAGGTCAGCTGATCAACTGCTTCTGAGAGAGCCAAAAACGAGGCGGAATTTCAGAGGGGATCGTACCTTTGCTGTTGCTGCCCCAAAACTCTGGAAGAACCTGCCTCAGCACATCAGACAGGCATCCCCTCTTTTAAATCCCATCTTCTCCTTGGCTTTTAACACTCAGTTTGTGATGACTTTTTTTATTGATTTTAGCATGGTGTCTAATTTATTTCATCTTATCGATTTTATTTTTGTTTTAACTTGATTTATTTTATTTTATCCTATTGACTCCGTTGTTTTATTGTGTGTCTACTGTGTTATTTATTGTATTTTTACTTTGCTGTGCAGCACTTTATTTAAATCGTGATATATAAATAAAATTGGATTGGATTGGAAATAATGGAAGACAAATATCCGGGTAATGTCCATAATGTATCAACGGATAACAAATATCCTCGATCAAAGTCCACAATACCTCAATGGATAACAACTAACCCAGATCAAAATCCATAATGTCTCAGTGGATAACAAATATCCTCGATTAAAGTCCATAATGCCTCGTTGAAAAAATAAAAATAACATCCATGGTGTCTCAGGGAACAACAAATAATCTCAATTAATAATTCACATCCACAATTGACTGGTGACCAGTCCAGGGTGTACCCCGCCTCACGCCCAAAGTCAGCCGGGATAGGGTCCAGCATACCCGCGATCCTAATGAGGATAAGCGGCATAGAAAATGAATGAATGAATGATTGAATGTCAATAGATAACAAATAGCCCCAAATAAAGAGCCCATAATGTCTCAATGGATAACACATATCCTTGATTAAAGTCTATAATGCCTCATTGGATAACAAATATCCCTGAATAAAGTCCACAATACCTCAGTGAATAACAACTAGCCCAGACCAAAGTTCATAATGCCTCACTAGATAACAGTGATCCCTGAAAAAAGTCCACACTACCTCAATGGATAACAAATAGCCCCAAATAAAGCCCCTAATGTCTCAATGGATAACAGGCATGCAGAGCAGCAGGACGTACGTGTCAGCTGGAGAAGGCGGCAAACGGATCCTCAGGCGGTGAAAGTAGGAAGTAAACAAACAAATAATGTTGCCAAACGTCTTAGTCTCCCCGCCGAGCGGGTCAAAGGGTCACGAGGGTGTGGGGGGTTGAAACAGCAATGGAAACGTCATAAATCAGATGGATTTTAGAATCTGATGACAAACCAAATTCCTGTCTGAAAACAGCAGAGCCCTGCCGCCCCGTCCCTGCCTCCCTCCCACCACCACCCACCGCCACCCCCCCTCCGAGCAGGACTGTCATCGAAGCCGGCCTATAAACATCACAGCTGTCACACAATCTCGCCCGGACCGCCATCGCGCCTCTCACATGTTCCTTCTCAGGGCCAATTCTGGGCCTGGCAAATTCCACTTTGCATTTTGTCACATTGGACCGCCGGGGCGGGGGGTGGTGGGGGGCCGTACACTGTAAAAATAAATAAATAAAAAACTGCGACCATCTGTTAAAGGGTATTTACTCCTGCACTTTTATCACTTTATCCTCACATTTCTGCAAATGCAGGCTGTGAAGATGTAAAAATGGAAAGTGGGGTGGTGGGGAGCCAGGGGTGCAGGGAATGGTGGGTCATCACATCGTGCTAAATGTTGTCACTGTGAAAAGTGAGTAGAGGAGCTTTGGAGGCCATTTTCCACTCAACACACACACACACACCAAGTAACGAGATAGCAGCGGGCCTGCCTGCTTTGCAAATTATACAACACAAGCTTTTACTTTGAAAGGCAGAGACAACATGAAAGGACCACCCCTGATTAGTCCTTTCATCAGTTAGCATTCAGAGTAGTACGCAGTACGGTGGTACACTGGAACCTCAGAGAGTTCCTTCAAATGGTCCTGCAAAAACCCAAACGTATAAAAAAAACCAGGAAATGTGGTGAGTTATTTTATTCATCAATACAAAAATGGTGACGGTGAGTCAGCCCTGCACAGGGTGCTTGGTTTTCGGCACACCATTTTGCGAAACAGTAAAGGGTACCAAATACGAGGATAAGCAAATCACATATGATTTGCTTTTTGGATTCTATTTATGCTGGGGGCTTTTTTTTTTATTCTTCTTGTAATTATGACTTTATTTTCATGATATTTTGACTCTATTCTCATTACATTATAACTTTTTATGCAATCTAATTTTTATTTCATATTTCTACTTTATGCTACTAAGATTCCGTTATTTTTCCTTGTAATATTACAATGTTCTCAAAATTACAACTTTTTCTCGTGTTTTTTTTGCTCTGACACATTTTTTCTTCTTTCCTATATTTTCACTTTATTCTTGTAAAATTACTGAAGATTTTTTCTTTTTCTAGTTCAATTTTCTTCTTGTAATTATGACTTTATTCTCACAATACTTTGGCTTTATTCTCATTACATTATAAGTTTTTATGGAAAAATTTTTCTTTAATATTTCAACTGCATCAACTGCATCACTTTAATATTATGCAACTAAGATGATGTTATTCATCCTCTTTTTCTTAATGTCATTAAAAACGTTAATAATGTTAACGTTATTTTCACAAAATTACGACTTGTTCTTGTTTTTCTCGTCTTTTTTTCCTCTCTCCTTTACGTCTCTATTCATGAAGATTTTTTTTCATTTTTGCTGTTGTTGTTTTGTAAAATTTTTGTGTTCAATTTCATTTTCACAATATGCCATATTCCAATTAAAGCCCTTGGGCCGCACTTTGGACACCCCTGACTAGTTAGTTACAGGCTAACGCTTGCATCTTGTCACCCGCCAAACATCTTTTCATCTCCCACAGCAAAGTAGGAAGCGATCTGCCAACGCCTCTCATCTCCCTCCACAGCCCAAAACAACGTCCACGCGAGCACGACATCAAAGCCAACGCTCCGGTCTTCAGACGGGAGTGGATTAGGAAACACAGCGGGCGAGGCTGAGGTCTCAATCGCAACACAGCGACATTAACGCGTACTCTAGACTCTGATTGGATGACCAGAAAAAGTCAGTAGTCCAAACAGCTGGCATAGGACAAACATTCTTTGTCGAACAGCTGCGTAAAAGTCCTAATGAACGCTTTGCAGAGATACTCCATTTCCTCTTCTTCTTCATTCGCCACTGACTGATCCCTGTGGGGCCCACATGCCCCTTCTGGGCCCCCACACACACACACACACCAAAAAAACTACCACCAGACTAAGCCTGATCCGAAAGCTCCGATGGTAGACCCAAAACCCTGGGGTCCGGTAAATTGTGGGTCATCGACTCTCACCTCTCTGGTGGCAAAGGAGCTTGACGTTGGGACAATCCCACTAAACCAGGGGGTCAAAATTTTTTCCAGCGAGGCCCACATACTAAAAAACGAGAGGATGAGGATATAATATCCAGTATTGTATAAAATAACTGAAGAAAAAAACACATCTCAGCTTTAATGGTAATACTGTTTTTTATTTATCTTAGCTCTTCTTATATTTTTTATTTGTATTTTCTTCTTACATAATCTTCATAAAGTTTATTTTCGCAATCGTATGACTTTATTCCTATAATATTATTACATTATTTCAAATATATTATGACCATATTCCAAAAATGTTATGACTCTATTCCAATAATATTATGACTTTATTCACCTGATATTAAAATTTTATTCCCATAATATTATAACTTTATTCCAATAATATCATGACTTTATTCCCATAATACTATGGCTTTATTACAATAATATTATGAATTTATTCCCATAATATTATGACTTTATTCCAAAAGTATTATGACTTTATTCCCATGATATTATAGCTTTATTCCCATAATATTATGACTTTATTCCCAAAATATTATGACATTATTCTCATCATTTTATGACTCTATTCTAATAATATTATGAATTTATTGCAATAATATTATGACTCTAATCAAAGAATATTATGGCTTTATTCCCATAATATTATGACTTTATTCTAATAATATTATGACTTTATTCCTATGATATTATGATTTTATTCATATAACATTATGACTTTATTTTTGTAAAATTGGGATTATTTTCTTGTTAAAGTACAACTTTATTATCAGCATATTTTTTATTTATTCTTGTAAAATTACAGCTGTTTTTTTTAAGTCGTTATACAGTCGTCTCTTATTTATGGAGATTAATTGGTTCCAGACCCGACCATTAAGTGAATTTCAGCAAAGTAGGATTTAATAAGTGGAATATTTTTGTTGATATAGAATAGAAACCCTGTTTATGACTTTATAAACAGGGTTTTTAACATTATTTGAGACCTGCAGACATGAAATAACACCCCTATGGTCATTTTTACACTCCTATTATTTTTTTGTTTACATTGCATTGCTCAGCCTACGGGATCACTGAGAGGGCCATAACAGATGTTTAACTCTAGCAAAGCAAGCAAGCGTGAAACCTACAAAAAGTAGTTAGCCTCTCCTCTCCAATTTTTTTCAAATTGAGTAACCTCATGTCTCAAAACATTACTGATGCCTTGTGACCGCAATACTACATATGTCGTTATATTTCTTACTAATAACAGATTATAGTCTACCACCAAACAGCCATAAAATTTATTCATGAATTCTTTTTTGCGAGCGATATTTGTACCACAATATAACGAGGGCCGCCTGGATTGGGAGAAACAAAATAAACATAAAATAAAGTTAGTTTTTAACTTTTGGTTGGGTTGTGGAAAAAGTGATAATGTAACGACAATAATCTCAAAATATTAAAATAATTATGAGAACAAAATTTAGAAGAAGAAAGTTTAAATAGTTGGTAATAAAAATTAACAGAAGAACAACAACTATAAAAATAGCAGTAATTTTACAAGAATGAAGTCAAAATATTAAGAAAAAAAGACATAATTTTACGCAAATAAACTTAGTATTATGAGGGAAAGTAATGTCATTTTAGTCCGTTTTTTAAAAGTCGTAAAATTATGAGAAACAAATAAATACTTGAAATACTCAATATTAAAAGTACACAGGGAGAGAGCAAAGTGCAAACTACAAAAAAAGCAATAACTATTTTATTCCACAAAAATGCATCTTTGTTTTTAGAGATATTTTGTATTTATATACTGTATAATTCCAAGTTAGTGAATCGTAACGACTTAGCTGTGGTTGAGGAAAAGCCGCCCAAACGTTCTTTGTGTCGTCCCGCTAGTAAATTTAACTCGACGTTTCTTCGGCAGGTGTGAAGGATTAGGACGAGGCGGGGGGAAGCGGGGGGGGGCAAGGATCGGCGTGAACAGTAGAGAAGGCCATACACAGAAATACATACATCGTACACGCCGAGGCACATACGGACATTAAAAGACGTTTACCGAGAAAGGGACAACTGTTAGCAATGGTTGCACGGAGAAAATAGCCACCGAGACCTTTGGCTGTTAATCAAGCGCTAGCCGGCTGTCACACCTGCTCACCATGGTGACAAAACTCGGTAACATAGTAGCATTTTAGCTCTTTTAATCAGTACAAAACCTACATAAACACTTTGTGTTATCATGTCAGGTGTTAGTGTTAGCTTGACATTTTTTTTGACATTGTCGTAAGTATCAACACACGCAGGTACTTAGTGCTACCATACTGGGTGTTGCATGTTAGCCTTATCATGTTACCATGCTAACGTTAGCATCATGGCATTTTATTCGTTGTCATAAAAAGAGACTTTACTAAACACTTAGGGCTATCATGGTAGGTCTAGCATGCAAACAGTAGCATGGTAACATTTTAGCTGTTCTCATTAGTAGAAACTTATATAAACATGTAGTGCCATCATGTCAGGTGTTAGAATGTTAATGCTATCATGTTCATGTTAGCATGTAGCATTTAAAAAAATGTTGTATATATCAACATACACAGACACGTAGCTCCTCTGTGCTGAATGCTGCAAGTTAAAGTTTGCATTGTTAACATGTTAAATCTTTTGCCGTTTTCCTATATAGAGATTTATTTAAACACTTAGCACTGTCATGCCAGGTTTATCATGCTAATGTTAGCAATGTTAACATGCTAACATTTTTGTACGTAAATAACACACATACACACTTAGCTTTACCAATGCTGGGTGTTGCATATTAATACTAGCATTTTAACATTGTTAGCATGCTAATATTAGCATTGTAACATTTTGGCCACTTTCTTAGGTAAAAAAAACAAAAAGTAATTATCAGCATGGGTGAATTTTTGGGATACACACAGACACTTAGCTCCATTGTACTGGGTTGTGCGTGTTAATGTTAGCATTGTTAGCCTTGTAGCGTTTTAGCCGTTTTCATAAGTAGAGACTGATCTAACACTGAGCGCTGTCATGCTAGGTTTAGTATGCTAACATTAGCAATGTTAACATTAGCATAGCAGGAATTTAGCTGTTTTCATTGGTCGAAACTTCTATAAACACTTAGTGCTATAATGTCATGTGTTAGCTCCTTAGCGCTAGCATGGTAATATTTGCATAGTAGCATTTTTTTTTCATTTAGCATTTTCATAAAAAGGTTGAGTTACTGCAGGAATGTTTTTTTTCTCCGACAGTTTTACGACCTTTGTAGTAAAGCACATTGTCATACTCCTGAGTGTCACATGACATTAGTGTGAGCGTGTTCTGGTCTGCAGCTGCCAGTTCAAACTCACATTCAGACACGCAGCACTTGCAGGTATGCATGTATGCATGTGTGCATGTGTGTATGCGTGCACGTGGAACAGGGCAACCACTTTGAACGCAGTGGACAACATTTTATGTGACAAGCGTTTTAAAGGTGATTTATAGAATACATGTGTCCATATTTAGCCTGGTGGGGGCGTAGCTTCTAGCTACACTACTAACAAAAAGTCTAAATGGCTCAGTCTTCATGTTTGTTAGTCTTTCAGTAATGCACCGCGCGCACAGAAACAAAAGGACACACTTACTTGAAGATCAAGTAGAGCGCAGGTGGCGATCCAGCGGGCACAATATTGTTTTCTTTTCCACAAAGAAGTGGTATTTTGTCACAAAAGGGTAATATTTATCCATCAATATGTGGAAAGTTGACAAAAAAAGATATATTTTATGACAAAAGTGCAATATTTATCTACTAAAATACAACAGTTGCCAAATAACTGCTATATTTAGTCACAAAAGAGCAATATTTGTCCACTAAAAGTCAGGAAAACTGCTGTATTTTGATTCAGTGTGCAATATTGGCCATCACTATGCAATGGTTGACAAAAAATGGCTGTATTTTGTCACAGAAGAGCAATATTTGTCCATATAAATGTGATCTTTGGGAAAAAAAAACTGCTATATATTGCCAACAAAAGCGCAATATTTGTCCATCAAAATACTGACAAGACTGATATATTTTGTCACAAAAGTGCAATACTTGTCCATCAAAATGTATAAAAAACTGTTGTATTTGTACTGTTGTACAAAACAGCACTATTTGTCGATCAAGATGTGACAGTTGACAAAAATCTGCTATAATCTGTCTCAAAAGTGCCATACTTGTCCTACCAAAATGCTATAGTTGAAAAAAACGCTATATTTTGCCACAAAAGCAAAATATACAGTATTTGTCCATCAAATAGCAATAGTTGACAAAAACTGTTATATTCTGTCACGAAAAGAGCAATAGCTGTCCATCCATGATGATATTAAATGACCAAAAACACTTCATTTTGCCCAAAAAGGCCACATCTGACATCACAAAACCTCAAAACATTATAATTTGCCTAAAAATGCCATTTTTTAACACTTTTTTTGCCTGAAAAGGACTGGATTTTCACATTCAGAAACCTGAAAACATCATTATTTGCCTAAAAATGCTATATTTTAACATTAAAATATTATTTGCCTAAAAGTCATATATTGTGACATTAAAACAGTAAGAAATGCGATTTATCTGACAATGCTATATTGTAACATTATAACAATTTGCCTGAAAAATTCAAGTTTTGACATTAAAACGCTTAAAGCAGACTTTAATTTGCTTGAAAACAAATGCTATATTTTGCCTTTATTTGACCATATTTGGTCGTGTAAGCATAAAACTGTATATATTTATATTTTCCACGTGTGATGCAATATATTGGAATGAAAAATGTTACATAAATGTAATATTTTCCTATTTTACCAAGATGAGTGACGTTACAAATGGAAGCTAATATAACTAGCTAACAAAATTGATACTTTTTGCCCTAAAAAGGACACAAAATGGTATCCAGTCACTCTTCCCTGCCTTCCCTTTCTTTTCTTGGTCCTTTAATCGCTAATGAGTCATTTTACTGAGCAATGTGTCCGTTTGCTAAAAAAAAAAAAAAAAGAAAAGCTGACATATCCTCTTTTTGGGCGAGCTAACAACAGCGTTTAGCGCACATTAGCCGCTGATTAGCACAAAACCAGCCCTTCTTGTGGACACGGGCTAGCGCCAGAAGAGAAAAGCCAGGTGCTAATATAACTAGCCCCCAAGCTAGCTTGGGGGTGGGGGGTGTCTGCGCTGTTAACAAGCAAGCTAAAACCCAGCGGGCCCGCTAGCATGTGTCGCCATGGCGTCTGCTAAGGTGTGATGTTTACACGAGCGGGCTAGCTGGCTACCGTTGATCTTAGCCCACAAAGCCGAGTCGCTCACACTGAGCCTGCCTGGACGTGATGGCGGGACCCGAAGTGCGACACCTTTGTAAGCTCGTTTGGCTTTGACACCATTTTAATGACAACACACTTTATTAGCTAGGCACGCTAAACATGCACACTAGCTAGCTAGCCGGCTAGGCAGAAACAGCAACTACTTTCATCTTCAACACCTACAATGCCACAGAGAAGACCTCCACCAAGGCCGCTGCCTTGTTTGTTAGCTAGCTAGCAAGCTACTCTATAAAATCTGTATACAAAAAAAAACTAATTTTGTAATCATCAATAAATAATACAAAGTAAAATAGTTCATTACTTCAATAAATTAATTGTAATATTAATTTAAATTTAAACAAAAATGTGTCAATTTTCAAACAAAAGGTTTACTTGAAGTGTTTTTATTTAGGTGAAAAATTATAAATCATTCATTCATTCATTTTCTGTACCGCTTATCCTCATTAGGGTCACAGGGATGCTGGAGCCTATCCCAGCTGGCTTTGGGCGAGAGGCGGGGTACACCCTGGACTGGTCGCCAGTCAATCGCAGGGCACATNCCTCATTAGGGTCACAGGGATGCTGGAGCCTATCCCAGCTGGCTTTGGGTGAGAGGTGGGGTACACCCTGGACTGGTCGCCAGTCCATCGCAGGGCACATATAGACAAACAAAGACATACAACCAGTCACACTCACATTCATACCTATGGACATTTTAGGGTCGCCAATTAACCTAACATGCATGTTTTTGGAATGTGGGAGGAAACCGGAGTACCCGGAGAAAACCCACACACGCACGGGGAGAACATGCAAACTCCACACAGAGATTTGAACCCAGGTCTTCCAGATCTCCTGACTGTGTGGCCAATGTGCTAACCACTCAGCCACCGTGCGGCCAATTATAAATCAAATTATTACAAAATTATGATAATGATTAAAATTATTAATATTCCATGTTGGCAATGAAAATAAAATAATGTCATTTTAGTCACATACAGTTAAAATATTATGCAAAAAAAAAAGAAAATAATCATTAAGTTGGGTAAAAAGTTAGCAACGAAAACAAAATTAATCAAGAAGAAAGCTGAAATTGTTGCGAAAAAACAGCAAAAATTTAAAAATGGCTTTTTTTCCAAGACAAAATTTGTAATATATGAAGAAAAATAACATCACCCTAGTAGTACACACTGGAGAAAGAAAAAATTAATTGTTTTTAAGTCATAATATTTTGCAAAACAAAACAACATAATGTTGGAATTTTTACATTGGGGGTAAAAAAGTGAAAAAATTATGAAAAAAAGTCAAAATATTGATGTAAAATTAATTATAATGAGAAAAAAAATTGCTATTTTCCGAGAATACATTTGTTATGAGAAAAAATGATGAAAAAAACATAATCTGCTTTTAAATTGTAATATTATTTGCAAAACAAAACAAAATAATGTTTTGTTGAAGGGGGAAAACATTACTATTATAGGATTAATTTTAAAAAAGTAATAAAAAAAAATTTATTTTAGAAATGAAAATGGTGTAATTTTATGAGAATAAAGTCAAACTAATGTCATTTTAGTCACATAGAGTTGAAATAGTAAAGAAAAAACAAGTCATAAAATTATGCAAACCAAAACAAAATACATTTGAAATTTTTAGTAATTTAAGTTTTAATTTAAGTTTTAATTTAATTTCAGTTCAAATATTATGGGAATAAAGTCGTAATTACGAATAAAATATTTACAAAAAGAAAGTTAAAAGAGTTGAACAATTTAAAAACAGCAGAAATGAAGAAAAAAAGCTCTAATTTTAAAAGAATAAAGACAAAATATTTTTGCTTTTTTCCGAGAAGAAATGTTATGAGGAAAAATCATTTTAGCACCATAGACTGGAAATATTAAAGAAAAAATAAATTGTAATATTATGCAAAAGAATGTTTTGTTAAAGTTATAATATTATTAGAGGTGAAATTTTAATATTTCTGGAAGAAAATTGAGGACACATTTGAAAAATGTAAATAAAAATTTAAAAAAACAGCAAAAATTTGAATTAAAAAAGAGCAAAGCTGACTCTTTTTTTTTCATGCATCTGACAAAAACAAGATGAATTATAAATAATGTGTTAGCATATCGACAGTACATGTGTTGCTTTACAAAATATCAAAGTTGCATTCGGTGATTTTTCACTATGTGGTTGTCACGTTTGGACACCCCTGGCATAGCAGAAGGTGAAATATCTATTACAAAAGAAAACAATAATCATAAAAGCACGCGTCCACATGACCCCAAACACTCTAAGTCTCTGCAGGTTTTTATTTTCCCCTGGTATCCGGGTCATGAGCACGGTCAGTCACTCTATCTGCCGGACACAGGCAGGAGCGGACCCGTCTCATTTAGACACGGAGGCTTCTCGGCAGGGCGTCTTTGTACAAGCCTGGCCTGGCCCTTTAAAAATCAGAACCACCTGCCTGACCATCTCCCTCGACTCACAAGCCGGGCGTAAAATGAGCAAAATTGTACGGCGGCCAGCCATGTTTTCATGACTTTTAATGTCGTCTCAGCTTTCACTCTTACTTTTCAAAGCAAAATGCTGCTAAGTCTTGCAAATGCTAATGTTGTTCATTACTTTTCATGCTTTTCTTAAAACATTTTTTCAGGCCTTTTTTTGTTTACCAGCTCAAAGGCCCTGCAAGGGCAAAATAAAAAGTAGAGAAAGTGTAAACACAAACCAATTCAACAAACAACATAGTCCCGCTTCTGTCACCGCATGTCGTGGTTCCATGGTTTTCATCACATTTTCACCCTTCCGTGCTCACACCATAAAAAAAATATGGAAAAAACAAAATAGTTGATGGAAAAAGTGCAAACACAGACTAAATCAATGGATACAAGTCCCACTTCCTTCACCAAATTTTTGGTTTCTGTAGTTTTCGTCACATTGTCCGCTTCCTCCGGACACATCGCAAAACACAGTTGGTGGAGAATGTGTAAATGCAGACTAATTCAACTGATACAATAGTCCCGCTTCTGTCACCAAATTTCAGGTTCAAGGTTTTCATCAAATTTTGACCTCTCCCAGGGAGCGTCGCAAAAAACCTCAAGATAATGCCAAGAACACTTTCCAGATATGTGTTTGTAGACATCCCTTTATTCCGTCAAGCAATGTGCCATAACAAAATACTTTCAGAACAATGGCTTTCAGGTGCAAAATTCACAGATTTAATACGTACTATGAAGGAGAGAGTTAAAAACAAATTTTTATCTGGGCACTAAACGGGATTTAGGCTTAAATGAAAACTAATTCAACTTTAGATGAGGTGATCCCGCTTCTGACACCAGCTGAATTTGTGCTCATGTGAAGGTTTTTTTTAACTAATAAAACTTTACACGTCGGACCGTGTCCATCGGCGGCAATTCACAGAGAAACAAAACTGCCTATTTTTGGTGAACACAAGAAAACACAAGAGGTCGCCACTTAGCAGGAATGTTGGCTTGGACTGTAAAACCCAAACTCGATCACGGTGATGTGTAAAATGCCCTTGAGATCAGTTACTATTATGGGATGTTTGTTCGCCGTAGTGCCGTCCATCAACATGTTCCTAACGAAGGACGCCATCCAGGATGTTCTTGAAAGTGGCCGATGTCAGCATTGTGTCGAGCGGTAAGACTGATAAATTAATGGCAGTGGAAGAAGACTAATGATTGGAAATAACGTCCAGACCGATGGCGTGATGCCAGACGCTGACATCATGCTCGGAACAACAGCTGTTTCCAATAGCGCTCCTCGTCGTGTTTCAATGGCGCTTCAGATATGATGTTTCATAGCGGGACGTCCGTGTAATGGATGCTGATTGGCTCAGCATCGCGGGAGACGAGCTGACAAGAGAGAGGAAGTCCAATAGGAATTTGGACACAACCGTCGCATGGACTTGTGCTTCCCGTCGCTTCTTTTAGGCAGCAGGTGCCAAGCTAGCAGCCAACATGCCAGCTAGCTTGTTTGGAACACCACGCTCGTCTTTGTATGTGAGTGTGACTGCTTGTATGTCTTTGTTTGTCTATATGTGCCCTGAGATTGACTGGCGACCAGTCCGGGGTGTACCCCGCCTCCTGACCAAAGTCAGCTGGGGTAGGCTCCAGCATAACCGCGACCCTAATAAGGATAAGCGGCATAGAAAATAGATGCATAGATGAATAACCTTATGCTACAAAAAGTACATTATATGTCCTCATAATATTACCTTATTTTCCTAAAATTCAATTTGCAACTTTTTTATCTTGATGTTTTGACTTTATTCGTGTAAACGTTTCAAATTTGTATCTTTTCAAATCCAACTAGTTCAACTTTCTTTTTGTTAATATTGTTCTGATAATGAAGACTTTATTACCATATTGTTAGAAGCTTTTCTGTACCTTCATTTTCCAAAAATTGTTTGCTTATGAAATTCCATCCATCCACCCATTTTTTATGCCGCTTATCCAACCAAAAAAAACATATTTAATATTTTTATTTTTCCTTACACTGTAACATTAGTCTTGTAAAAGTACACCTTTATCCTTTGAACATTTTAACTTTAGTCTTGTAAAATTACTGCAGATTTTTTTTCCCATTTTTTCTTGTTAAATGATATTTTCAAATGGCCAATTTCCCATTTGTTCTCATTAGATGAAAACTTTTTTCTCTTAATATTTTCTTTCTTCTTGGAAAAACTAGCTATAGTGCTAACATGCTAAAAGTTAGCATGTTAGCACCTAATTTAAAAAAAAACAGCTTTGGCCGCTCGTTGGACACCCCTGTTGTAGAAGCTAGCCACAGTGCTAATGGAATGAAAACAGTGCAAACGCATATGTCAATTAAAAGGTTTATTGAGCTTTTTTACGTGCTTGGCACATTTTTATTTACATTGTTTTAAATGCTTCACCGACAACATCAGAAAAGAAAAAGAAAAAGAAAAAAAAGAAAAAGGAAAAGGAAAAGAAAGGTTTGGTTTGCTATGGCACACATTTCTATAGCGGTTGTGTTTGCTCAGCACTTAAATAAACACCAACACACTTCAGGACTTTGCTATCTGATAACTTCTTACACAACAACTTGGAAGCTTATTGATTGATTGCATTCTCCATCTTATATATATATATATATATATATATATAATTGAATCATTTATATGCTAATAATATCCACTTCAAAATGGTGACGCCCTCCAGGACGCTTGCAGGACGCTTGCAGGACGTTTGAAGTTGTCCAGTTGTCCGAAAAGTCCGTCCCCTCCCTCCTTCTCTAGACCCTGGTCCAACACTCGCAGTGAAGCTGTTTTGTGACGTGCTAGCCGCTTCTAGCAATATTGCACCCGATCCAAACAGGTCCTCAGCGTTACTTAAATAGTAGTTTGGACGCTCCCACAAAGGTTTTTTTAAGAGGAGCGGGCGTCTTCACAAGCTAAAAAAAACCAAGATGATCCTCTCCTACCCCCATACAAATGTCACAGCTTCACCCGCTCTTCTGGACTCCCGTCTTTACACCATGTGCATGGACATCTGGGAGGCGGAGCCATACTGGCGGCTGTCACAGGCGCCGCCCCCCTGCTGACCGCCGCCGTTGCCAATCATGTGCACGGCGTCCATGTTGCCGTTAGACAGGTACTGGCGCTCGGCAAAGGCACCGGCGGGGGTGGAGGAGCACAGCAGTCCACCCTGAGGCTTCTCAGGGCTGGTGGCCAGGCGGGGGGAGGCGGGGAAGTTGTATCCGTAGAGGTTGTAGGGGTTGTGCAGGGAGAAGGCGTTGTAGGAGCCCTGCTGCACGTGGTGATGGCCCCCGCTGAACATGTGTGCCGAGGAGGGGGAGGAGCCCGATGGGGCGGACGATGAGGCGGCGCCGGAGCTGCCCCCCGCCTGCATCACATACTGAAGCTGGGAGGCCGGGAAGGAGCCCAGTTGACTCCCGTAAGCATCCATCTTGCCCCCGGTAGGACCGGTGCTGCTGCCTCCGCTGCCTGTCATGCTGCCCTGCATGCCTGCAGCAATCAAGGAGGAAGTCCTCTGAGGCAGGAAGGAATCAGCAGGCTGGGCAGAGGCCACGCTGCCCCCGGCCGCCTGCAGGCGCCCATAGGAGCCATCGGCAAGGCCTCCGTAGCCCTGCAGTGCCGCCATGTTGCTGCGGGCGCACGCTGGGTACTCACTCAGTCCCAGGTTGCACAGCTGGCTCTCTCGGCAGCCAACGTTGAAGGTGTTGGGCGCTAGATGGAAGGCGGGAGGAGAGCAGGAAGGAGAGAGCAGGTGGGCCGCTCCAGATGGGGAGGGCGTCCCTGTGCTGGAGGTAGTCGGGGACGTCCCCGTGCTTCCACCTGAACACACAGAAAGACATGGCGACTAAATGTGGAGCAGCTGGAGGGGGGGTCAGATGTCCTTCACGTCCACGGGAGTGGTGGGGTGGGGGCAGGTTAGTAGAGGGATATGGGGGTTCTGAAGTCAGGGTTCTCCGCATCACACCTTTAAGCAAAACAAACACGCCACCGCGACCTTCGCCGGATGCCAGAAGATGTTTTGTGGGCTGCGTCGTCATGCCGACGGGGGCGGGGCAGGGCACTCAGAGTGCAAAAGTTGTGTTTTTATCGCCACGGGATAAGGCTGAGAAAATACGTCCACAAAAACTGGACCCACCAAGAGGAAAATGTTAGAATTTTACTTGTATCACTTTTTTTGTGAGTAGCATTTCTTGAAAAATCCCTGCTTTGATTCTCGCAAGACTTATTATAAATTATTCTTTTTATATTTAATGTGGGTGCATCAGTCCACACGCCCAAAAAAATGCCTTTTTCAGGGAGCTCATTCTTTTAAAAAATATCTAAGCTTTAAAACATCTCCAAAAACTGAATTTAAAAAAATACTAAATATTTAAGTAACACATTTTTATTCAATGTTGCTTTGTTGCTATGTTTATGGTTACTTTTTACTTAGCTGTCTTTGACTGTTAGCAATAAATAAAAATTTTAAAAATACAATTAAAATGAAATGTGTTTGTTATAAAAATGGTTTAATTTAAATACAATTATTTTATTTGAAAAACAAAAACAAATGTTTAAAAAATACAAATAAACACATTTTTATTATTATTATTAACAAAACATTATTAACATATTTTAAAATATATATATATATATATTTTTTAAATATACAATACTTATAATTAATTATAATATTATTAAAGTAGTACATTTTATTGAAAACATTTTTTTTTTCTATGACGATCGTAGAAGTAGAAGTAGTAGTGGAAGTAGCTCTGAATGCGCGTCATTTGAATGCGCCAAATTGAAGACGCCATGTTGGACCTTGTTAATGTTAGTGGAGCAGACGCCGCCCGCGTTTACTCACCCTGCTGCTTCTGCATGTTGGTGAAGTCCTCAAAGGTGAGAGTCCTGACGGGAGGTCTCCAGAAGGCGTACGTCTCCATGATTGCCTCCAGACCCGTCCTGAACGCACGTATGATAGCATCTTTAGCAATGACAACGCTACCATCACAATCAAAGGCAGCAGATATGGGTTTTCGCTGATAGTTTATCCTCGGATTGTACAAAAAATTGTACAAACACCCAGATTTCACTTCAGTAGGCGAACGCTCGATTGTTGTTTACATTACATTTGAAGAAAACCGTAAACATTTTGGACGCAATATTCTTTCATAGAGTTTCAAGTGCAGTTGTGGTGTTTGCTATGCGCAATGATCGGTCATACAAAAACCAGGAGGAAATTTTGTCAAAAATTGTCATCAAACTGAATCGTACCAAAACCAGGGTTTGACTTAGAGTAAGTAAGTGAACAATCAAATATTGTGATACATTTTGGTCACTATATTTTTTTCGTAGTGTTTTATTGCTGGTGTTTTGAGTATTGTGCGACAGCTGTGTTTGTTACGTGCCATGTTTGGCCTAACAAAAACTGAAACTGTTGGACTTTAGTAGGCGAACATTCAGTTTGTGTCTATATCAAATTTGAAGAAGAAGATTTTGGCCGAAATAGTCATTTGTAGCGTTTTATTACTAGTGCTTCAAGTATTGCGCAACAGTTGTAGTATTTGTTGGAGTATTTGAGGATAAGCGGTATAGAAAATGAATGAATGAATGAATGTTTGGCTGTACAAAAACAGAGAAGAAATTTTGTCAAACTGAATCGTACAAAAATCAGGGTTTGATTTTAGTAGGTGAACAATCAAAAATAAGACACATTTGGTCACAATATTCATTCGTAGTGTTTTATTGCTAGTTTCATTATTGTGCGACAGCTGTGTTTGTTACATGAAAAAAGTGTGGCTTTAAAAAATTGACAAGGTTTATAAAAACCGGGATGAAATTTTGACAAACCAAATTATACAAATATCACGGTGTACAAAAACCGAGGTTTGACTTTACTGGGCAAACACTCAATTTGTGTCACCATCAAATTTGAAGAATATTTTGGCCCCAATATTCATTCGTTGCCTTTCAAATGTTGTGAATAAAGTTGCGGTGTTTGTTACGTGCCATGTTTGGCCACACAAACACTGAAAGTGCACAAAATTTTGCATAGAAAACCAAATTGTACAAAAACCAGGGTGTACAAAAACCGAGGTTTGACTTTAGTAGGCAAACACTCAATTTGTGTCTACATCGAATTTGAAAAAGATTCTCTGTGTTTTATTACTAATTATGTGCAACAGTTTGTAATTGTGTTTGTTGCATGCAATGTTTGGCCGTACAAACACAGTGACAAAATGATGTTAAAAAACTGTTGTCAAGTGGAATTCTATGAAAATCGGGGTTTGAGTTAGCGTGACACATTTGGTCGCAATATTCATAATGTGTTATTGCTAGTTTAGTTAATGTGCCACAGTTTTGTTTGCTACGTGCCCTGTTTGGCCATACAATAATCAACACAACAATACAATAATTGATTTACAAAAGCCGGGATTCAATTTTGTCAAACCAAAAAACCACAGTGTACAAAACCATGATGTACAAAAACCGAAGTTTGACTTTAGCAACAAACACTCAATTTGTGTTTAAATCAAATTTGTAGAAAGACATTTTGGCTGCAATATTCAATTATTGTTCCAAGAACTGTGCATCAGTTGTGGTGTTTGTTACGTGCAATGTTTGGGTGTACAAAAACCGAGATAGTGTACAAAAACTGGGCTGAAATTTAGTCAAAACTCGTTGTTGTACGAAACGGAGGTTTGCCTGAGGTAGGTGAAGAACAATCGAACATGGTGATGATATATTTGGTCACAATGTACATTTTGTAGCGTGTTACGAGTGTTTGGGTACTGTGCAACCGCTGTGGTTTATGTAACAAGCAATGTTTGGCCGTATGAAAAACCAACACGGTGTACAAAAATCGGTAGGAAAAGTTGTCGGCAAAAATCAAATTGCAACAAAAACCGAAGTTTGACTGCATGCGTTTGCCTGTAGGAGGAGCAAATTATGTGTGTATATCAAATTTGAAGATTATGACGATACGCTTATTCATACATTTTATTGCTAGTTTGCGACAGCTGTGTTGTTAGCGCGCCTGTTTCTGTTTTGTTTGTTTCTCATAACATTTACACTCTAAAAAAAGTATTTTTTGTTTATTTTTGATGTTTATGCTACTAGCATGACGTTGTTTTCCCCAATATTATGACGTTATTGTTGTACAAAATTATACCTTTTTCTTGATAGATTACAATTTTTTGTCCAAACATTTTTAAAATTACAGCAGATTTTTCCATTTTTATTTGTTGTGATTGTCTTGTTCTTTTCTTGGATGTGTTTCTTATGCAAACACATCCGCGAACCACAAATGGCCCCTGGGCAGCAGTTTGGACACCCTTGACATGGACCGAGACGCGGGGATCAGCTTGAACAAGGTGGTTGGTCCTTGTGACATCTGTTACAGGAAATTCAAGAGGAAACATTTCCACAAGAATAAAAGCCATTCAGAAGATGAGCTACAGCTAGCGGAAGCGTCAGCCGTGTTGGGAGACGGACGGCAGGGAAACCCGAGTCCGGCTCACAGGAAACTGGAGCCATTAAAAGCAGGCAGCCTTTTATTGCGTGCATAAATCTATGTGACGTTTCATCTCCAGTGTGGACAAACCTGCAAACCCCTGCTAGCTGCTCGCTTGATTTACTTCCCCCCCTCTGCGCGACAGCCGCCCGCCGTCAGGGACCTCGTCTCCCGTCACTCCAGCGCGAGTGTTGTTTTAGGGCCATCACTTCCCCCGCCTGTGGCTGCTCGTTAGGGCGGCGGGCTAATTGGCCCCGGCCGTCGGCATCGCGGCGCTCATTCATAGTGCTAGCCGGACCCAAAGCTAACAAACGCTCCAGCAGACGCTAACGCGACCTCAATCTCGTACAAGTTAACAAGCTGATTGACGAGGATTTTAGTTAGGCAGCTGTTAGTTTGGCAATCTTGGACAAAAGACCAAAGTCAAAGCCGAGCTGAAACGCTGCTGAAAAATAAGTCTTTACTTATGAAAATGGCTAAAATGCGTCTATGTTTTACATTTTTTTTGTAATTAACATTCTAACACTTGTAACATGCTAACATTAGCTTGCCAGATTCTTAGAAAGAAACTGAGAATTTTAGGGGGAAGCGGCCATCTTATGCCTTGTCCAGTCCACACGTAGTAGGGTGTTTTTAAAAACGCATATTTCGCCCTCTCCGTTTATGAAAAAAATGGTATCCACAAGACCTCGTATTAAAAAAAAACGCATCTACACGTAACCGGATAAATGCATTAGGAAAGCATGCCAGACTTGTAGGCGGCAACAGTTACTAAAATTCTATCCAATCAGATTCATCCTCTGTCATTTCGTCACTTCCGAAAACATGGCGCCCAGCTCGTTGTTGTGGACTGACAAGGAGGTAGGATGATTTATAAACGTTGATTTAGAATAAAAAGTCAAGTAGACGCAAGAAAACATCGTCAGTTCTGAGGGCATCCATGTTGTTTCTCATGTGAATGCGGGTCGGGTTTTTGACGTCACCGTATACGTTCCGCCGGAAGTGAAACCTCCGGTTATTTGCGTCCGTACGCAACCGTAGAGATCCAGATCCACACTTTGGCCGGAGGTTTTGAAAAGCTTCGTTTTCGGTGCCTTATATCTGCGGACACGTGTGGATGATAGGCAAAAACGTAAATAAAAAACCTTCCTTTTATGAGATACCCGCCTACTTGTGGACGGGTAGTCACGTGAAAACCATTTTGATGTTGGAATGCCTTGAATCGGTAGAAATTAGGGATGGTAAGCGATATGACCGGATATCCGGTTTGAGAATATGACGACTCTGATTCGCATTAGCGAAAAGGGCTAGATGAAAGTAAGCCTACATAATCTCTCATTGTCTAATCTTCTCCGGTGTAGCTTTTACTTTAAAGTGACGCCCCGGCCTCCAGTCACACACACAAAATAGTCTATTGTTGGAAAAAGACAAAAAGAGTGGAGAATAATCATGCGGACCAGATGGGGGAGGGGAGGGGGGCTGCTTTCCTGTGCAACGTACAAAATCTGGGATGAAATTGTGTCAAAAAGCCGAGTTGTCCAAAAACCCAAGTGTTGTACAAAAACCCTGGATGACATTTTGTCAGTGACAATAAAATCATAGACAAACTGAGGTTTGACTTGACTAAGAGAACAATTGCAAGCGAGTACATTAAATTTGAAAATGATAACTTTGGTCGCGATTTTCATTCATAGCCTTTTATTGCTAGTGTTTAAAGTCTTGGGCATCTGTGGTGCTTGTTTGGATGTACAAAATTCAAGACAATGTACACAAACAAGTTACACGCAATGTTGTGGCTGGACGAAAACCAAGACGGTGTATGAAAACTGTATCAAAAATTGTTGAAAACCGAATAATCAAAGTTTGATTTCGAATTGTGTGGAACTAAAATTTGACAAATAGCGCATACTTTTGGATCAGTTTTTGTGTTTTGCAGGCGAAAAATCAAATTGGGAGTCTATCAAATATCGCATTACATTTGTTTTGTGTTTAAAGTACAGTTGTGGTGTTTGTCACACGCAATGTTTGGCTGTACAAAAGCCTTTATGAGCTATGAAAACTGGGATGAAATTTTGTTGTGGGAAAGCAGTTGATACAAAAATCGAGGTTTGACTTTAGTAGGCGAAGAATCGAATTGAGACGAACATCGTGATTATTTTGGTCGTTATATTTATTCACAGTCTTATTGCTATTGTTTAAAATATTGTGCGACAGTTGTGGTGGTTGCTATGCAAAATCGTTGGTGCTACAAAAACCGGGCCAAAATTTTGTATAAAATTGATGACAGAAATCAAATCATACGAAATCCAAGATGTACAAAAAAGTAGGCAAAGAATCAAATATTGCTCCCAATATTCATTTGTGGCATTTTTTTGCTAGCATTTTAAGTGTTGTGCAACCGCTGTGGTTTTTCTTACAAGCAACGTTTGGAAAACCGAGGCTGGACAGCCAAATAATGTGTGGATATCAAATGAAAGGAATATGGTGATATTTTTGGTCGGGTGGTTTCATTGCATACCTGTTTCTGCCAGAGTCCCGAAAACCTTTGGCGAAGGGGTTCCGGTCGATCTTTAGTCTGGTGATCTGTAAAGCAAGAACCCGAACATGACTCGCAGCTTTGGACTTGGTCCGGTCTGGTCTGGTTTTGCCTGAGCTAGAACGGTCTTGGTAACCTGTTGGTTCTGGTAGGCGGTGACGGTGGTGAAGACAGTCTCGGGGAAGCTGAAGGTCTTGACGCCCTCGGCGCTGGGCACCGGCTTGTTGGGCGACAGCTCACTGCTAAAGTCCTTCCTGATGACGTGGACGCGAGGCTGGTACTTGTGCATGGAGTGGAGGATGATCTGTGGCACAAAAACCACCAACTTAAAGTGAAATATGCAAGCAGCTGCATGTACAGCCATATGTACAGTATCTACACACATTTTACAATTACCATCAATAGAAAGAAATAGAAATGACATGAAATAAAATTAATCTACTGGTACCAAAAACATGGAAAATAAAAAAAGATAAAGAAAGAAAAGAAAAAGAAAAGAGTAAATGAAAATAGGGAAGAAACGTTTAAAAAAGTCACGAACAAAAACTAATGGAAATTACAAAAGAAAATGGAAAAAATGCAAACAAAAGATGAAATAAGTACATGAAAAGCAAATGGAAATGGAAAGAAAATGAAAGAAAAAAGTAAAGAAAATGAAAAGCAAAAAAGATGAACAAATAAAATAAAAAAATGAAAAACAATGGAGAAAATGAAAGAAGGGATGAAAAAAATAAATAAATAAAAGAAGAAAAAGGGGCCGCACGGTGGCTGAGTGGTTAGCACATTGGCCACACAGTCAGGAGATCTTGAAAAACCTGGGTTCAAATCTCCGTTGGGCATCTCTGTGCGGAGTTTGCATGTTCTCCCCGTGCGTGTGTGGGTTTTCTCCGGGTACTCCGGTTTCCTCCCACATTCCAAAAACATGCATGTTAGGTTAATTGGTGACTCTAAATTGTCCATCGGTATGAATGTGAGTGTGAATGTTTGTCTATATGTGCCCTGCGATTGACTGGCGACCAGTCCAGGGTGTACCCCGCCTCTCGCCCAAAGTCTGCTGGTATAGGCTCCAGCATCCCCGTGACCCTAATGAGGATAAGCGGTATAGAAAATGAATGAATGAAGAAGAAAAAGGCAAAATGAGATAAGGGAACAAAATGAAAAAGGAAAATAATGAAAAAAGTAAATTAAAAGAAAATAAAATACATAAAAACAGACTTTGAAAAGCAAAGAAGATGAACAAATAAAATGAAAAAAAATGGAGAAAATGAAAGAAAGGATGAAAAATTAACAAAATAAAAGAAGAAAATGGAAAGAAAATGGAAAAATTAGGTAGGGGAAGAAAACGAAAAAGGAAAACAATGAAAAAAGGAAAAAAGTAAATTAAAAGCAAAGAAAAAAAAATATTGAAAAAGAGAAGAAAAAAAATTAAATAAGGAATGAAAAGGAAATAAAATGAAAAAAGAAAACGAAAAAGGAGAAAATAAAACATAGAAGGAAGAAAAGGGGAAAAAAAGACAACGAAAAAGGGAAGAACATCCATCCGTTTTCTACGCTGTTTCTCCTCATCAGGGTCATGGGGGTATGCTGGAGCCTATTCCAGCTGACTCCAGGAGGGGTACACCCTGGACTGGTCATCAGTCAGTCGCAGAGTAAAGAAAATGAAAAGCACATAAAACAAAAATGAAAGCAAAGTTAAAAAGAAAAGGAAAGAAAAGCCACCACCTCCTTGAGTAAAATGAAACAACAATTATAACAAATGTTGTGGTTTGGCAAGCGTGCAAAGGTGGAAAAACAAGACAGTGAAAGTAAAACTAAATAGGAACTTGTGGGGTGTGCAATAAAGACAAGAAGTTCAGTCCCCAAAAAAGCCAATTTCCTGTCTACATAAAATGTCTCGGTTTTTTCCACGCCTGCTCATTGACTTGCTATTGAAGTATTTCAAGACACGAGAATCTCAGTCAATTTCTTCCTTTGCCACATTCCCGCCCCACCGCAGCCAATGAGAGGCCAGCGCCTGCTCGTTAGCCGAGCGCTGTGGTCTCCCGCCCCTCTTGTTTAGGAAAACGCTAAGGAGGTTAGCATCTGCACTTCTCCTCCCTCCTCCAACGGAACTTTTCACGCTAGCAGTTTTAGCTAGAAGCAGCCCGACTCACTCCCAGGAAAGCAGAATGGAAGATGCTAACAGAAGCAGGCGAGTTGCTAGCAAAGCACTAAGACCAACTTTGCAGTAGAAAATGGACCTATATTGGCGTGGAGTGTCGCGTTCTTTTATGACAGGGCTAGCTGTCAGCTGATGTGACCGGATTCTTGACACACATTGACTCTCCAGATAAACGCAGGCAATCATAAGACGGGAAGACACTAGCGGTCCGTTGCATGGCGGAAACACAATGCTCTCTATCTATTTGGGGTTTATGCTAACTTGTAATTCACAGCAAAGTAAATCTTTTGTCTATGAAGAAAACCCGGAAGGCTGACGAGCTAGCTCGTTAGCTTGGAACTTTAGGTGTAGCGGCTCCGTTAGCAGCTAAATAAGCACGCTAACCTTAGATATTGATACTATGATGGCTGTATAGGAAAGTAGATAGCATGGTGTCCTATAAGGCTGAGTCTTAGGGCCCCCGCCGTTGAATATTTGACATTTTCCTCCAGTTCAACTTGTAGATATAAAACAGCTAGACAGCAATAACATCTCTTACGTGTCCTTGGTCGTCCAGCTCGTTGTTGGTGAGCTTGAGCTTGTCGAAGCTGACCACCTGCCTCATCCACGTGTCCCCCGACGCCAGAGAGTCCGGGTGGATGTAGACGCGAGGCGGCACGGGCGAGTCGGCGTTCCCCGCCACCATCCACTTGGAGCTGTGGTATACGTACCTGCAACGCCAACCGGCGACAAGCGTCAGACCGCCATCTGTTGTTTGATCGTCCTTTGTCTTGGTTAAATGAAGCCCGCAAATAAGCCAGAACGAGCAGAGCAATAAGCGTAAAACAGGGGTGTACAAAGTGCGGCGCGTTCCAAAAATAGAATTTAACAAGAGCAATAAAATCCAAATGTTAAAAGAAAAAATGTGGAAAAAGTCCTGATGTTGCGAGACTAACATAAAGATATAACAACGCCATTTTAGTTTCATAAAATTGAAACTAAGAAAAAAAAAATTATGTCGTAAAAACAATACAGATAAAGATATTTTTGGAAAAATTTGCCTGTGGAAAAAGTTAGAATTTTACGAGAAGGAAGTCAAACTACATCACGGGAATACAATCATAATTACAAGAAGAAAAACGTTGAAATAGTAAGAAAAATTCAAATATAAAGCAGCAGAAGTGTAAAAAAAAATTCACGAGAATAACGCCAAAAAGGTTGTAATCGAACAAGGAAAAAGACGTAATTTCATGAGAATTATATTATGAGAAAAAAATTACGTCATTGTAGTAGCAAAAGAAAAAAACTAAAAAAAAACAATACTTGTTGATTAAATATTAGGAATATTATTGGAATCTGAATTCTATTATTACAAAAAGAAAATTTAAAAAGAAAATGCTGAAATATTTGGAAAATGTAAAAAAAAAGGAGGGAAAAGCAAAGAGTGAGGTTGATGGGGTGACATGTGACCTTCAGGAGTGTTTGTGTCATTTCCTGTTCGAAGCGAGGCAAAGTGTAAAGGTAGGGTCGGTGACGTGATCGGCACCAGAACAAAAATGCCGTCTTTGTCTTGCCAGAACATGTGTTTCACGTTTAAAGCCAGCGCCGTCCGACACAACGTTTTTATCCGCTGAGGCGTGAAGGAATCTTACGTCGGCTCACGGTGAAAGATGCCGCTTAAAAACTGCTATTGTCCAAGCCTGCAGCCTGCAGGAGGAAATCCTTCAATTTGACGCCATTTTCTGGCCCTCGAAACGAACAAAGAAAAAAAAAAAAGGTATTTTTTGAATTTGACAACGTGTTTTGTTTAGTTTTGTTTTCAATTGAGGTCTCCGTCCTTTTTGGTCATTTTAAATACAGTTTCATTTGTGTATACTGTACATACATACTGTATGTACATTTATATACAGTATAATACAACAGTTACAAGATGTTACATACGTCGTGCAAAAAAGAAGACAAAAGCTCAATAAAAATCTTTTTTGGCCATTTGACTTCATTTTATAATGCCCTTATTATGTTTTAATTACTACTTATTGAATATTCTATCACATTTATGATATATTTCAATCTTATATTTGCAAATGAACAATAAAGTCATTTATATTTCTTAACACAGAATAATATGAAAAAACATATGTATATACATAATATAAAAAAGACAAAAGCTAAATAAAATGTCTTTGTTATGAGGTTTCTTTCCTTTTGGGTCAATTTATTCACTTCCATTTATTTTAATTTTATAATGTCATTATGATGTTTTCATAACTGAATTTTTATCACATTTATGATATATTTGAGGTATTTTCGATTTAAATTATACTTTTGCTAATGAAGAATCACCTTGTTTACATTTACAAACTCAGTATCACATTTATTTAAAATATAATATTAAAAAATATAGAATAATATAGAAAAGAAGACCAAAGCGAAAAAAAAAGTTTTTTTAAATAAAGTTTTATTTTCTACACTTCAGTGTACTTTTATTTCATTTTATAATGCCATTATGTTTTAATTACTAATCATGTAATATTTGATCACATTTATTACATGATTTCATGATTTATTACATGGTTTCTTTAATATTTAAGTGTAAGTTCTGCAAATGAACAATGAACTGATTTGCTTTTCTTTTTTATTTGAATTTTTTATGTACAATGTCTTTTTTAAATTCCTTTTGGTCATTTCACATTTGCTTTTATGCTAATGTCTTTGTTATATTTTAATTGTTAATGACTCCAATTATATCTCATGTTCGACGTTAACAAAGAAAGTTTTTTTTTTACTCGTAGAACTTTAAAAATATTATTTAACTGTAAAGTCTACCGTGACATGAAAAGAATGATTTTGTTCCATTATCTGTGTGTGCTACAACTTTATTGCAGTGTGGTTGTTCGTGAAGGAGCCACGTTACTACTTTGGTTATAATCACCGCAGCCACTAGAGGGCGTCCTAAATCGCCTTCTTTATTTTGAGCGCATCTTCTCCCCCGTTTAAAATGAAAACCCATAAATGACTTTTGTTAGTCGAGGTCTCGGCGCCAAAAAAGATAATCCAATTCAAACGGCGGGCGGTTGGCGTCCCCAGAGAATGCGATGCGCATCCAAGCTGAGCTATAAATTTCCTGGCAAACGACACCAACTGAGGCGTGTCGACGACTCCTTGAAATAGTCTGCGACTGTCAACACGTTTAATTGTTAGCATTAAACGCAAGAGAAACGGCCATGGCTTTCGGGGAAGGACACCGAAAAAATTCTCAGACGTTCTCACGCAGGGTCCGCCCGATGCCACGTTTACACGGAGCTGCCGACAGTATCGTTCCGACTGGAGGATCCCGATCTGTTACGTATATAGCGGCGACATCGTCGCATGAAGATGTAGGAACCAAAGCGTCTTGTTTCTTGTTTTCTCATGTTTGTTACATGCTAGTTTCCTGCAAGCGCTAACACACCGCTAATGCTAATCAACACCCTTGTTGGCGTTTACTTTCAATGCTTTGTCATGGCTTCAATCTGGACTGTCCTTACCTTCATAAGCACGTTAGAACGCACGCCGTCTGCCAGAGAGGAAGAAGACGTAGCAGGAAGGATAGGCACTAATTATCATGAATTCCCTCATTTTGTCATTTTTATTGTATGTATTTGTATTAGGTTTTACACTTTTCTTAAAGTCTCAGGGGCTGGGTGTAAGTATCTCTGGGTGTTGTTCACGAGTGAAGGAATGTTGGAGCGTATGGCCATGAGCTTCGGGTAATCTCGAAAGAACGGGATTGCGTATTCAAGCGGCAGAAATGACTTTCCTCCGTAGGGTGGCGGGTCTCACCTTAGAGAAAGGCTGAGGAGCTCAGCCATCTGGGAGGAGCTCAGGGTAGAGCTGCTGATGAGCCATTTGAGGTGGCTCGGGCATCTAGTCCGAATGCTTCCGGGACACCTCCCTAGTGAGGTGTTCCAGATATGCCCAGCCGGGAGAAGGCCCCGAGGCGGACCTAGGACACGCTGGAGGGATTACCTACTGAAACTGCTGCCCCCGAGAGCCAGACCCGGACAAGCGGAACAAAATGGAATATTTGAGTCATTTTCAAGTATTAACGTTCATATTATGTAATGCAAATGTTTCATTTGTTTTTAGTGACTTTCTACACTTGGATTGTATTTTCTTAATATTCTTCAGAACACGAGTCACGCTTTTTGTTGGATGGTCTTCAAATATTTGTGGCAACACATCGGATGTCGCCCCGGACTAAAAACGGTGTCGCTGGTGTGTTAGCAACGTCTTTTCTCTAATTTGACAAATTTAAGCTTGCAGTTCTGGTAGCGTCTGACCTGTATCGCTTGTTGTCCACGGCGACGATGTCCATGGCGATGTAATACTGCTGGTGAGGGTCCAGGCCGGCGATCTTGACCCGCATGGCAGGAAACATCCTCCTGATTTGAAAAAGTAAAAAAGAACGTGACTAAGCAGCGACATAACGCCACAGCAGGGGTGTCCAGACTTTTTTCCTGCAGGGGCCACATAGTGAAAAAGGAAAAGACTCAACTTTGATATTTTATAAAACGATACGTGGGGATATTTAGATTTCATCTCAATTTTGGCATATCGTATCATATCACTTTTTTCTCCCATGTTCCCCTTCGATTTGTGCTGATTTGTTCATCATAAACCAATAAAAACATCACATATTTAAATAATTCTTCTTTATTCCCATAATATTCTGAATTTCTTCCCATGATATTTGGACTTTATTCCAATAATATTTTTTAATTTATTCCCATAATATTTAAAATGTAGTCCAATATTATTTTTCATTTATTCCAATAAAATTGTAAAGTTAGTCCAGTATTATTTGGACTTTTTTCCAATAATATTTTACATTTATTTAGGTAGTATGTTTAATTTATTCCCATAATATTTGGACTTTATTCCCATTTTATCACAACTTTGACCCTAACCTAGTTTTATTTTATTTTTTTTTAATTCTCATAACATTCTGACTATTTTTAATATTTTAAGATTATCCTGCTAAAATGAAATTGTTTTTAAATTGTATGTTTTATTATGTTTATACTTATTTTTGTAAAATTACAGTATTTTTTCTGGTTTTTTTATTTTTAACTATTTCAGCTTTGTTCTTGAAAATGTTCTTTTTGTAAGTGACTTATTTTACTTATTTTATTATTTGATCCCAACCTAAGAGTCCAAAAATGTCTTCTTTTGTACAGTATTACAACTTTAAAAAATTATTTCATATTTCAGTTTTATACTACTAAACTTACATTACAAATTTATAATCGTAAAATTTGGACTTTTTTCAAGTTAGAGTACTTTTTTTATATTTATAAATATTTTATAATATTTTTACTTTTTATTTTCTTCTTGTAAACTGTAATCTAGTAATTATCTAATATTATTTTGTTTATTAATATTATTTTCTTGCAGTAATTCTGACTTTGTTGCCATAATATTGTGACTTTGAGGCCAACCGAACTTTACAAAAAAAACGTTATTTTGTTTTGTTGGTTTTAACTTTTTTTTTTAATTCTTTAATATTTCAACTTTATGCTACTATCTTTTTCTCCTTCATAATATTAGGAGTTTATTCTTATAAGTTATTACTTTTTCAAGTTAGAATACAGGTTTAAACACTAATATTTGGAGTTTATTTTGTTTGAATTTTTCCAAAAATGTCATTTTCTTTTTGTGAATGTTCTTCTGGTGATTACGATTTTATTCCCATAATATTTGGACTTCATTTCTATCTCTATAGTACTCTTTTGCTTTCTTGTTAAGTGTTTTTTTAAGAATGTACGGCAGGACACAATTGGACACCCCGTTTTATCACAAACGTCAAAGACAGAAGCGAGTCGTCTCCCTCCTACCTGCCAGCCTTGGTGATGATCATCTCGGTTCCAATGTCGTGGAAGCGTTTCCACAGGTCGGCGCACTGGAGCTCCACGTGGATCTCCTCCATGGACGAGGCAGCCGGAGCCTCGCACGGCCCTGCCGGAAGCTCGGCGGGGGAGCCGAAGGAACACGACGTCCTCTCGGCCAGATCCTCTCCGTCAGAACCGGGACTCGCCTCCGAGTCTGAGCGAGGAATGAAGTGGTGATCGATTTTTACACATTTCAAATCCTACTAATGTACCATACTAAGCCCAGCTCCTCCCCCCAAAAATCATAAAAACAATAAAATCATTTGCAAGATGAACTCAGTTTATAGAAAATTCTAATAAAATCCCAATAGAAAGCAAAAGAAATATCATAATCATTACTATTATCTGCAATTATAGCATTTTCTTGATGGCGTATTACGGCAATAATGCAAAAAAATAATCTGAGGTTTCGAGAATGAAGTACTTCTGAAGTAAGTCTGAAATTTAGGAGAACAAAGTGGCATATTTATGGGAATAAAGTTGTAGATTAACAAAAAGAGTTGTAATCACAAGAATTAAGATGTTAACCTACGAGAATAAAGTTATAAGTGTACGTAAATTACTATAGTATTTGTAATACAATAAAGTCATAAATTTACGAGAAAAAAATAAATATAAATACTTTTAGGTGAACAAAGTGGTAAATTAATGGGAATACATTTGTAAATTCACCAAAAAAATTGTAATAGTACGGATAATTTTACGATAAAATGTTGTACATTTACAGAAAATAAAGTTGTAATGTCATGAGAATAAAGATGTAAACTTGAGAGAATACAGTTGTAAGCTTACGAGAATAAAGCTGTAAATGTACAAGTAAAATTGGTAATATTAGGACAATAAAGTCATAAATTTATGAGAAAAGAATCATAAATTTACGAGAGCAAAGTTGTAAATTAACAAAAAAAGAAAATAAAGTCGTAAATGGAAACATGTTGTAAATTTAGAATAATAAAGATTGAATAATGAGAAAAAAGTCATAAATTTAGGAGAACAAAGTGGTAAATTTACCGGAATAAAGTTGCAAATTTAATGTACATTTATTCCCATTGAATTATGACTTTTTTCTTGTGAATTTACAACTTTAAGTTCACGACTTCTTCTAGCAATAAATCACATTTCTGTGTCATTTCCAAGTTAGTTGTGGTTCTGGAGGACCAATATGTTCTTTATGCGACAACATTTAATGTTTCAATGGTCATATAGACGAAAAACGTCACATTTTCACTGCTAAAACCCTTCCTACGTCGCAAAATACAGCAAATGATGGCCTTTTCTTGACTCAATATGACCACTTTTTGGCAAAAAGTAGTCTGTTTTTGGTATACTGTTGTAACATTTTTGTGGTGTAATATCACATTTTTGTGGCACAACAGTGTATTTTGGTGCAAAACATAGCATTCTCTTTAAAATAATATATTTCTGTGCCGGAATATTACATGCAGGGGAAATTTACAGCAGGAGGTACAGGAGGTTTACAGCATCAAAGTACAACAGCACACAAGAGCAGAGTACAAAAGTGCACAAGAACAGCGGAAGTGTAAAAACAAGGTGATATTAATTATATACACAGTACTGTATTACTACTTACAGCTGTGTACATGCTGAACAAGCCACAGGTTTATTGCACATTTGTTTTTTGCATGGTTATTACAATATAACCATTTTGTAGTATTCTCTTTGGATTATTTTACTTTTTTTGTGGCACAATATGGAATTTTGGTGCAAAACATAGTACTCTCTTTAGAAAAGATCATTTTTGAGGTGCAATATTACCTTTTGTGGCATAATTATGCATTTTGTAGTAATAGGTAAGTATTTTGTTCGGAAAATGTAACATTTTTGTGGTGGAATATCATAATTTGAAGGCACAGTAGAGTATTTTGGTGCTTAGACTAGTATTCTCATTGAAAAAACACATATAAATTACAAAACATTTTTGTGATGAAGTATAGTATTTTGTGGCAAAATACAATATTCTCTTTGGAAAATTTAAGTAGTGGAATATCACATTTTTGTGGCACAACATATTATTTTGTGGAAAATGACAGTATTCTCTTTGAAATGTGTAACATTTTGTGGCACAATTTTCCATTTTGCAGTAAAAGATAATATTCTCCTTAGATTGTATAACATTTTTGTGTTGGAGTGTCACATTTTTTTTGGTATAATGTAGTATTTTGTGGCAAAAGAAAATATTCTCTTTGGGAGATGTATTGTTTTTGCGGTGGAATGTCGCATTTTCATGGTACAATGTTCTATTTTGTGGCAAAACATAATATTGTGTTTGGAAAATGTACCAGTTTTTCGGTGTAATATTGTACCTTTGTGTCACAACGTGGTCTTTTGTAGTAAAAGATTAACATTTTTTGGGGGACATTATAGCATTTGGTGGCAAATGTGTTCTCCTTGGAAAATATATAGTTTTTGTGTTTAATATTACATTTTTACGGGAGAATGTAGTATTTGTGGCAAAATATAGAACTGTCTTGAGGAAAATAGAACGTTTTTGTGGTTGGATACAGCATTATTTTGGCAATAGCCAAGTGTTGGACTTGGAAATGATGGCATTATATAGCAAAATATAGCATTTTGTGGCAAGAGATTGTATTTTCTTTGGCAGAAAAATCTAATTTATGTGGTGTAATATTGCCTTTTGTGTCACAATGTAGCATTTTGCAGTAAAAGAGTGTTCTCTTATTTATCACATTAATATATAACATTTTTGGTGGAATGTCATGTTTTTTTTGGCATAATATAGTATTTTGCGGCAAAACAAAGTATTCTCTTTGGGAAATAATCTTTTTTTGTCACAATATACTATTTTTGTGGCAAAACACAGCATTGTCTTTAAAAATTACAACTTTAGTGGAGGATTTTACCTCTTTTCTGAACAATCAAGCATTTTCAAGTGTTGGCTTTGGAAAATATCACATAAGAATATAGCATTTTGTGGCAACAGACAATATTGTCTTTAGAAAATATAACATTTTTGTGGTGTAATGTCTCATTTTTAGGCATAATATTGGATTTGTTGGCATAAGATGGTCATTTCTGTGGTGGAATATACCATTTTGTGGCAATCTACAAAAATATAATGTATTTGTGGTGTGATGTCGCATTTGTGGTGCAAAAATGACACTTTCTTTGCAAGATTGACTGTTTTCATGGCAAAAGTTAACTTTTCAAATGTGCTGTTTAATAGTGACTGAGCTGTTTCCAATATTTTGGCACGTGAGCGATGGACGCAAACTTATTCCAGAAGAAAAGCAGACAATTTGACAGGAATGCCTTGGAGGAGGAAAAGCGGAGGCCAAACAGAAGCTTGACAGCTCTTTCACACGCACACCTAAGTGACCATTTATTTGATTCCCCCCGCTCAGCTGATTTGAAAGAAGGGTAAAAATGAAAAGGCCTAGATGGGATTTTAAAAGTCTGTACGCACTTTAAAAACTGCAAAGGTTGAAATGCAAATTGCATGCAAGCGCAACACAATAAAACAAGCACCTAGGTCAGAAAAAAACACAACTCTAAAGAAACTACAAAAACACAATTGGAAAATTAAAAAAAAGAACAATTTGAATCAACTAAAATGTGAAATCATCGACCAAACTGTCCATCAATTCATGAAAAGATTAAATATAATTGCAAATCCCTATTTAACATTTCATTAATGACATTTGTTGTCATTCATGTCACTACTTTATTTCCTTTCACCCACCCTACCAGTAACAAAAACTCTGCTTTTCTCCTTTTTTATTATATATATATATACACACACATGATTACATTATTATATTATACTCTGTATTGTGTGGCCAAGCATAGTATCACCACATAAATCATTTTTGTGGCGGGATATAGTATTTTGTGGCAATAGCTAAGCGTCTGCTTTAGTATTAGCTTGAGAAAGTATATGATTTTTGTGGTAGAATATAGCATTTTGTGCCATCTGCTTTGTTCTCTTTAGAAAAAAGAACTTTTTTGTGAATTAATATTGCATCTTTATGGGACAATGCGGTATTTTGTGGCAAAAGCTAAGCGTCTGCTTTGGAAATGATTTCATTTTGTGGCAACAAATGGTATTTTCTTTGCCACATACAGCATTTTTGTGAATGGACTATAGCATTTTTGTGCCAAGGAACAGCTTTTTGTGGCAACAGGGGGAATTTTGTGGCAATAGTGGCGATAGGGAAGTGTTGTGGTGTAATGTTGCTTTTTTATGGAACAACATAGTATTTTGTGTCTTGAGAAAATATATCATTTTTGTGGCAACAGATGGTATTTTCTTTGGAAAAAATTTTGTGCAACAGCATAGCATTTTGTGGCAGTAGGTAATTGTCCTTTTTGGAAAAGAGAACATTTTAATGGTGTAATATTGCAATTTTATCGGACAATGAAGCTTTTTGCTGGAGAAAAGATTTCATTTTGTGGCACAATATGGAATTATGTGGCAAATATGGAGAATACAGCATTTTTGTGACGGAATATTGCATTTTGTAGCAATAGGGAACTGTTCCCAGTAAGAAATAGAAGGTTTCTGTGGTGTAACATCCTATGTTGATGGGACGATGCAGTATTTAGTGGCAAAAGACAAAATGTCCCTACTCTATTTTAGCAAGCGTGACTTTGTGCCACAAGCAGCCACCATACAAACGAAAAACCTTTTGCGTTATTATAATTATTATTGTTTAGTTTTGGACCATTTCATGGCTACTTTGTTCAACGTGCACGGGAGCACACGAGCACCTGTTGCCTGACGTGTGTGTGTGTGTGTGTGTGTGTGTGCGCGCGCGGGCGGCAGGTGAGAGGTCAAGTGGTCCTGGTGACCCGGTTCCAGAAAAAACAACATTGTATGGAATATATAGGAATATATATATATATATTAACAGCAATTTTAGACACCAAGTTGTTGTGAAATTTGACATTTTGAAGGAGTATTCTGACTCATATTGCATTTTCCTCAGTAAATTGTCTTGTTTTAATGGCAAAACACTTTTGCTACCAATACAGCCTTTTGCCTACAAATCCTTTTGTATATTTTATGTTTTTGCAGTTAAAAAATATTCATTTCTGCGGATGCGCGTGCAGGTTGCGTTTGTGCGGATAAATAGGACCGTACCCCTTTTGCGGCAAAATAAAGTCTTGAGTTGTGCATAGAAATGTAGGAAAAGTGTTGCGTTTTGCTGATGAAACTTCCATGTGTGGAGAAAATACTTTTTGCGCGGTGTGCTAAAAGATGCGTGTGTAAATATGGCCGTTTTTTGCAGATAAAATCGCATTTTTGCGGCAAAAGTGCAACGTTTCCATGGTTTTCATGCCAAATTAAATAGGCTTAAAAACAAAAAAACACTCGCGTGCTTCGGTTGAGGTGGATCCAGAAACCTAAAAACTGCAAACACCTTTCACATTTTTCCAGCGGGGTTTTACTTGTTTGGGCCACAAAGAACCACCCGAACCCGGAGACGTGAGATCCTGTGAAAGACACGCGAAATGGACCCGAACCTACCCGCTTAAGTCTCCGCCGCCTTATGGGTCACAAAGCGGGCGCAAACCAGATCTTTTATACTGATTCTGTTCATTCGGGTTCTGGTTCTATGGAGGCCAGGTCGCTGTCAATACGGATGGGCTTTTTTTGAAACCGGAACCTCGAACTTCAGCTATAAGCTTCGGAGGTGCCGGGAAAGAAGAGGCCGAGTGAGGCCGCAGAGAAGCCCGGCGAGGAGGCGCTCTCACCGGGCAGGACGCAGCTCGGCAGCCCGCTGAATCACTGTGGAGCTCGCGGGGCTGGGAGAGTTCTAGTATAGTTCTAGTTCTAGTACTACTCCTACTACTAGTATTTTCTAGTACTACTCCTACTACTAGTATTTTCTAGTACTACTCTAGCTCTACTACTGCTTTTATAGGAACTACTTTTTTATACTATGCACTCATTCTTATAAACTATATACTGCATATATAGTATATTTTAAAACATAAGATATACTTTATATTGAATAAAGTTAAAAAACATAAAAAACATAAAATCTATTTAAATTGTGACACATTTTTAGCCCGTAGAAAAATGTTTAGCATATGATATCACGTATGACGTCATAGCAATATCTATAAAATACACAAACCTTATTTGTTAATCATATTTTTGCCAACCACGCCTGAAATGCCGACGCGGGAAGGTTCGGGCTCGGTTCTGTTAGTGTTTTGGTTCTGCAGCGACTCGAAAACAAGCACGCCTACTTTAGACGACGAGGATGATCACGCACGTCCACGCGCGCTCCCTTGCCCGCGTCCGAACTTTTGGACGCATTTGCGTGGGCGTGCGTGAGTCCAAACCTGCCTCCGGACTGCGCCGTGACTGGTTCTAAGCTGTGTGTGTGTGTGTGTGTGTACTGACCCGGGTCCATGTCCAGACAGTGGGCCGGGTCGTCGGCGTCCCCCGCGAGTCCGTCCATGGCCAGGTGCAGGTCCTTGTCGTCCCACGTCCCGCGCAGCTTCCTCTTCTTGCCGGACCCAATGAGGGCTTCCACGGAGAAGGCGTGGGCTCGGGAGCTCAGCGCGGCGGCAGATCGCCTCCTGTCACTCATGTCTCTCGGAAGCAGCCCGAGCGGTTCTGAGCAGGAAAAACCCACTCGCTCCGTCCGCACCAAAAAGAGCACCGGGGGGGCGAGCTGCTCAAAGCGAAAGCCCCAAAAAGGAAAAGTAATCCCGCTAGAAGCGCGTGGAACTTCCACGGGCGGCCATCGTCCCCTCTGATTGATACTCACTGCTGGAGCCGGACTACTACTTTTCTTTTTTGGACGGGAGGGGCGCGGCTGCAACTTCCGACCAATCAGGAGCGAGGACCGGAAGCGGGGCTAACTTTTTGGGCCAATGGGCGAGCGAGAAGCGAGAGCAGCCAAAAAGTCCCCCGAAGCAAGGATTTCATCATCTCGCAGGACCTCGGATATGAATCACATCATCATCATCATCATCATCATCATCATCGACACACAGCCCCCCGATACCTGCTCCTAAAAGGTTCTTCATCGGGCACGTGGCGCTCTCACGCACGTGCACAGGTGATGGTGCTTCAGGTAAGGAGGCGCCTGTTAAAACAACAAAAGACATTTCCAGCTTGGCGACTTATTATTTACATTTGCCAAAAACACAATCGCTCAAAAATGTGCCAACGAGTCTTTTCATTACCCAATAATCAGCCCGCAGAAAATATGCATGAAATATGAAAAAACTCTCCAATGACGCTTCGTGGTCATCGATGAGTGCGTGGAATTCATCCGGCATCCGCGTCCTTTCCACATTTCTGGAATAAATGCCTGAAATAAATGCTTCTTTCTTAGGTTTTTCGCACGCGCGATATTAATAAACTATGTAATCATAATAATAAGCACGCGAATGAACTGGCGCTTTGGGAGGATAAAATATGAAGAAAGCTGCTCGTCCACCCGCACAACATATAAATATGAATATAAGAAAACAACACACACACATTTCGTCGCTGCTCTTCACATGAAACATTCTCTTGACTACTCACTCGCTTTTCGTTAAGACCTCAAATGATTTGTAACCGAAACATAAAAACTCATCCCGGGCCTTACCGTGACTTTTGAAATCTTTGGTTTATTCGGGTACACGTGCCCTGTTTAGAAAGGCCCCCCCTCATTTTCAATTAGTGCGCGGCAGCCTTTGACCCCCGGTGACCCTGGCAAATAAAGCATGCAAAAGGCGAACACTTCGACTCCCCCCAGCTGC
>QODF01000184.1:1304183-1356269 GCA_024372805.1 Oostethus manadensis
GTGTGTGTGTGTGTGTGTGTGTGAGAAGACCTCATTTATGGATAAAGAAATAAGAAGCAAATTATTACATAAGAAAAATGAAAAGACATTTAAAAATACTTATATCTTCATTATGCAGTCAATAAATATAACATTTAGGATAATAGGTAGTAAAAGATGGTGATGGAGGTTACTGATATGATTTTATATGAAATGAATTTATAAGAAAAATAGTGGGAAAAGTGATTGGTGCCTTCACATCCAAGTATAAAAATACACACGTGGTATGGAAAGAATGTGTATTATTTTCTATGAATGAGGTGAATTTTGTCCATTAAAGTTTGCAGTCCAACGTGAATACTTAGAAAAGACAGAAAAGGCCAGCACTGGCTCTGCTCGTATTGTTGGACTGGCATGAAATTAGTGTGATATACTTTATAAATATCACACTGACAAATGCAAAGTTTTCACAAGTATTAGGCCCATATTGGGAAAAAAAAGTTCTACAAGAATGAAGTCATAATTTGACAAGGAAAAAAGTCGTAAATTCACAAGAATAAAGCTGTAACGTTAGGTGTGGTGTTGTGGAGGAAAAATGGAGCATAAGGAAGGAAACTTTCCTCTCTCTTCAACAAGTTTTCATTTATAATTATTTCACTTATTTATTTCTTTTAAAGTCATGAATTCATTAGGATAGGGTCATACATTGAAAAGAAAAAAAGTAGCATGCTTGCAAAGAATAAAGTGGTACATTTTTGGGAAAAAAAGGCGTAATCTGATGAGAAAAATGTCAACTTTCGACAAAAAATGTAAAATAATTGTAAATGTATGAAAAAAGTTGCAACAATATAGGAATACAATCGCAAATTTATGAGAATAAGGTAGTAAATTTGAAAGGATTAGGTCGTATATTTATGAAATAAGTTGTAAATTTGAGAGAAAAAAAGGTGTGTTATGAGAATAAAGTTATACATTTGCTAAAAAAAACTCAAATTTACAAAAAAAAGCTGTAAACGTACGAGAAGAAAGGTAGTACGAAAATAAAGTACATTTACAAGGAGCAAGTCGTAACTTTACTGGGAAAAAATTATGAAAACAAAAGTCCAAATATGAGAAAAAAAATCTTACATTTAGGAAAATAAGATGATAAATTTGTAAATTCATGAAAAAAGTCAAAATTTTGTGAGGAAAAAAGTTGCGCTACAAAAAAAGTAATTTTTTAAAAAATGGACAATTTATGAAAACAAAAGTCATAATAATAAAACAAAGCATCGTGAATCGTCATAAGGTCAAACATTTACAAGAATGAAGTCGTAAATTTATCAAACTATGAAAACAAGTCGTAAAATGACAAAAACAAACTGTACATTTGTAAGAAAAAAATAGTAAATTCACAAAAATATGTCGTTTATTTACGAGAGAGTTGTGATATGAGAATATTGCCAAAAATTTGTGAGAAAAAAGTCAAACTTGCGAGAAAAAAGGCGCAACATTTACCAAAATAAAGCCATAAATTTACAAGAAAAAAATATGTAAATGTATGGAAAAAAAGACAATATGAGAATAAAATTGCAAATTCACAAGAAAGAGATACAGGCTTTAAAGGATAAAAACAGTTGTATTGCATTCATTGGTTGGGTGGGTAGCAGTCAGGAGATTTGGGTTCGAATCTCCGTTGGGCATCTCTGTGTGGAGTTTGCATGTTCTCGCCGTGCGCGTGTTGGTTTTTTCCGGTTTCCTCCCACATTCCAAAAACATGCATGTTAGGTTAATTGGTGACTCTTGTCCATAGGTATGAATGTGAGTGTGAATGTTTGTTTGTATGTGCCCTGCATGCGATTGACTGGCGACCAGTCCAGGGTGTACCCCACCTCCCGCCCAAAGTCAGCTGGGATAGGTTCCAGCAGACCCCCGACCCGGATGAGGACAAGCGGCATTGAAAAATGTACGGAAGAATTAAGTGGTATTTCCCGGAAAAAAAATTGTACATTTATGAAGAAAAAAAATGGTGATATGAGAATGTCATACACTTGTGACAAAATCTCATACACTTACGAGAAAATTTTTTTTTGTAAACTGACGAGAAAAAAGGTTGTACATTTTTGAGAATAAAGTCAAATTCACAAAAATAAAGCCATAAATTTACCAGAAAAACCTACATTTGTGGAAAAAAGTCATAATATGAGAATAAGTGTGCAAATTTACACTTAAAAGTTGTACATTTCGGTGTAAATTTATGAGAAGGAAATACTGACAATAGGATAAAGTCATAGATTTGTGACAAAAACCATGGTCTTAAGAAAAAAAGTCGCAAATTTACAAGAAACAAAGTGTAAATTTATGAAAAATCTCCCAATATGAGAAGACTTGTTTCCCTAAAATTATCTGGACTTTTATTATTATTATAATTATCTGTAAATTCATAACTTTGTTATTGTAATTCTAGAATTTTTTCTAGAAAATGTACAAATTTATTCTTGAAATGTCCTAACACTATGAAGTCAAGTATGAAGTGACTGACAACCAGATGATTGATAAATGCTGATATCTGTAGAGATTTGGACAATGACTGTTTGTTTTCATCAATACAAAAAATGGAGATAGAAGATGTGATGTCATGAAGTCAATGAAGTCAGAGAGTTGAGTTTGGAAGTCGGCCGCATTCCAACAGTTTCAAGTCATCGTCTGTCAAGAGAAGCCGAGCCTCCGTCGGACCTCCTGGAGCGTGGGGGTGGCCAGCCGACGAGCGCGGAGGCGCCCAGCGGCCAACACGGCCTCCAGGTGAGGCCGCTCCGCCCTTAGCCTCAGCACCTCTTCCCGTATGGGCGCCAGCCTCTGGATGACCGCCTCGGCCACCGCCGCTTTGTACGCGCCCGTGTCCGACCTCCGGGCCCGCGTCACCGCCTCCTCCACGCTGATGCTGGCGGCGGCGGCGTGGATGGTCACCAGGTTGGACACGCCGGGCCGGGCCTCGGGGTCGTAGGTGACCTCGGAGGTGAAGTCGGTGATGGCGCGACGGATCTTCAGAGCGATGTCGTCGGGGGAGTCGGTAATGGCGATGGTGGCCATGGCCTGGGGGTCGGATTTGGACATTTTGACCGAGGGGTTGCAGAGGGATTTGACCTTCTGTGTGCCGCCTGCAGAGGGAACGGGATGGAGAGTCTGATGATGTCACTGGAAGAACCTCAAGCAAACATGGCACGAAAAACCATTTTTACCAACGCAGCTGCTTTTCTATTGTATTGTACAACTAAAATGAACGTACTATTAAACATTTCAAGACATTCATAAGACGGCATACTGGCCTTATCTTGGCTACAATAAAAGGCCACTCCAGAATTTTATTGGCTCCATTTTTGCAAGGATCGCTACACAATTCCTAAAAGCTGAAAAAATCCAAGTGATGGCATAACCAGTGGACATGTCGCACATTAAGCAGGTTTGGATCGGGTTTTGAGGCAAATGGTGGTCAAATGGGGGGGTAGGAGACCAGAGAAAACTCTGAGGCCGGGCGGGACCCGCTGGCCGCCATCTTGCGAGATCCCATCTTGTGCACCACAGCTTTGCAATTTCATCTCATTTAAATATCACAGGAAGCTTTGATTTGCCTCCAAAAAACAAACAAAAAAAAAGGGAGCAAGGGAACAAGAGCGAACGGTGACCTCAGATGAGAAGAAGTGAACCCGCGGGGCCAATCAATCAGACGTGAAGTCACATGAAGGCCATCATCCAACCCAGCAGTCAATTATCACCCCATCGGCTTCAGAGCGCGGGAAAAAAAGGCTTCTTTAATCAGCACTGCACACACCGCTGACGCCATCTTGAGCTTTTACGACGCCGAGCATCAGCAAAAAAACACGGCCGCTCTGTCTCTCGTGTGTGTGTGTGTGTGTTTGTGTTCTCAATGATGTTCACCATGTGTGTTTAATTGGAAGGCTTTTTAGGAACCATTCAAAAATAGATAGATCCATTTCAAAGTTAAAAGAGATCGAGGCCTATCAACACCAACATAAAAAATTTGCTCCAAATACTATCTCACAACCAGTGGACAAGTTCTTACAATTTTTTCCAACAATATTTATTCTTACACTGAACTGGAAGGACTAATAAAAGTGTCCTTACATACATGATTAGTAAAAAAAGCTAATTTGAACACGAGAACCTGGGCCACAAACACAAAAAAATTGGCGATTACAAGAGTCATAATTTAGGAGAATAGAATTTACAAGAAAAAAAGTCTTGGGGATAAACATTTTAAATTTACGGGAAGAAAAGCTGTACATTGATGAGAAATAAATTCTTAAATTTGGGGTAAAAACATTGTAAATGTACAAAAATTATGTAAATTCACGAGAATAAATTTTTTTGTCAAGTTATAAGGAAAAAAGTCTTAATTTTGGGGGAAAACATTAATTTATGAAAAAATAATTAAGTCATAAATTTACGAGAAAAAAAGTGGTCGAAAAAAAGTTGTACATTTACCAGAAAATCCCCGTGATCCTAATGAGAATAAGCGGTATAGAAAATGAATGAATGAATGAAAGTTTTAAATTTAGGGGGAAAACATTGTATATTTATGAGAATAAAAGTCGTAAATTTACAAGAAAATAAAGTTGTCAAGAAAAAAGTTGTATATTTACAAGGAAAAGATTATGGAAAAAAATAAGTCATAATACTACGAGGAAAAAAAGTCTTAAATTTACAAAAATAAATGTCATAAATTTACAAGGAAAAAATTGTAAATTTGCGACAAAAAAGTTTTAGTAGTATGAAGAAAAAAGTCATAATTTTACGAGAAAAAAGTCCTAACATTAGGTGTGATTGCGTCATGCATGTCAGAGGGAAAATATAATGCAAAACTTTAATTGTCTGAGACAGCAATGAAATGAGGGAACCAGTGACCTTTAAGCTTAGTCAAAGGTAATATTGCAACTTTTCCCATCAAATTACAATATTTCTCGTAAATTTACAAATTTCACTATTATTCTTGAAATCTATTTTTTTTTATGTGTCCGTAATACTCAGTCGTACATCAACTACATTTGCAAAACAATTCTGCGCTTACTAATCTAAAGTTAAGTTAGCTAAATTAGTTAGCAAAGAGAGCCGCTACAATGCATGCTCTTTATCGTGAGCAAACATTTATTACCGTATTGACCGGAAAAGATGTGCAAGTTTAAAATGGTGTGAGAATGTCACTTGCGCAAACTTGTAAATACATAAATATAGAAATAAATATCCTTCAATGAAAACTGTGCAAACGGTGTGAGTCAAATAATAATATAGTCCCCCCTCAAATTGTGTGTGTGTTCTTACTGAGTAAAGCGCAGGGCTCGGGGAAGAATTCCCCGTAGCGGTAGTTGAAGATGCGAGCTAAGTCCTGGGCCAGCTCCAGATGCTGGATCTGGTCCTCACCAACGGGGACGTGCGTGGACCTGATGGGTGCATTCAGGAGGGGAGACAATATGAGTCTCACGTTTGTTTCTTCAATATTAATCTTCAATATGATAACAATAAGTGCAATTTGTGATAAGAGTCAATTTTGTTTTCATTTTTAAAAATTTGATTTGCATGTTTATTTTGTGTTGTTTATTTCACTTTTAAATCTCTCTCTTACAACGTTAAATACTATGCATTATTGTGCTATATTATTCTCATTACATTCATGGAAAAATAATAATGCTAACAAAAGTATGCTTTTTCTGCAATCACTTGTAGGACAATTATTGTCCAGAAAAATTTGCAATTGTAATTATTAAATTTGATTCAGTTCCAACAACCCTCCCTGTCTCTCTTCAACACATTCAATACCAAAAATGTAATTATAAATTTTTATAAAGCCAAACGCTCAGTAAAAACAACGTATTTATATATGTATTTTACAGTTTTTTTTTGTTTTTACAGCCCACTAACGGATGTGTCATTTAGAGCAGTTTTAAAGGTATAAAAACAGCGACAAGGTGGCAAAAGGGCATTTGATAAGAGATCAAGCGCATGTAAAACCACAATTGACAGCAAGGAAGAAGTGGAAGAGCGTAGAGGGGTGTAGCGTGGGGAAGGTTTCGCATTGAAGGGAAATTTTAATGCACGCACCCACACAGTTCAGTTCCAAATGTGACATTTTTTAATAGTTCATGATGTTACACTCATAAAGAAATTATTTTGATGTAAAATAACCTTTTTTGTGTTGTTTATGTTGTGGTATTGTTGTCTAGATACTTCTTTGCTGTCATAAAAGCAAAAAAAATTGTGTCAAAGTCAAAGTTACGCTTGAAATGTATGTTTTCACTCCCTTTTTTTAGTTGGGAACTGATATTTTCCTAAAAATTATGTTCTACAGCTGATTACGAAAGTACAGAAAAAGGCAGACACTACGTTTTTTTCCCTGATGAAAGAGAGTCTAATTTTCAATTTGATAAGTTCCATGATGATGTAGGCAATATTGTGTGTACCTTGAAAGTCAAGTCAAAATTGTCTAAAATGGTCGGCCTTTTAGAAAAAGGGCTGGAAGTGAATGACTTGATATTGTCAACTTGTGATGAAGGTGAATGCATAGAAGCACAATCCGGATTTAAGTCCTACAATATGTCTCATGCACTTGCTTAACACATTTAATATGATAAACTGTATAGGCAGGCACCATTAATGGCTAGGAACGATAATGTAAGATAATGGCTAGGACACACGGAATCTGGCCGTCTGTGTGTTGTGGTGCTGCCTTCATCGCGCCTTTAAAGCCGCCGGATGGTGCTGCATTATCAGGTACTATATTATTACAGACTTACTGTGAAGGAAATGTGTTTTGTGACACAACAAAGAAAATTTGCGTGGCTAAGCGTGGATCACCCGTAATGGCAGAATAACACTGTTACTGGTAGACTTCTCACCGGTAGAGAAGAATATCTGCCGCCTGCAGGACAGGATATGTGTAGAGGCCAACACTGCCTTCGTTCTTCTGCCTGCTCTTCATCTGGAAGATGATGATGGAGGACAGTAATGACACATAGTGGTGTTGCTTGAGGAAAACAGGCAAGAAACATTTTATGTCCTAGAAAAACCAAACATTTCATTTTTCATGCCTCCTCGAAGCACCTGAAGCATGGAAAATGACTCCTGACAGGGGAAAAAAATCTTTATTTTCCTCATATTGCTCTTGTTCTATGGAACAGATTGTCGAGTTTCAATGATAATGAGAACGGTGAGGATGAGGCTGTTCCAGGACGTCAGCCCAGAACCACTCGGGAGGAACTTGACAATGATCTCAAGGCAGCTGGGACCATAGTCACCACAAAAACAGTTGGTAACACACTACGCCGTGAAGGACTGAAATCCTGCTGTGCCCGCAAGGTCCCCCTGCTAAAGAAAGTCCAACTACAGGCCCGTTTGAAGTTTGACACTGAACATTTGACTGATTCAGAGGAAGACTGGGTGAAAGCGTTGGGGTCAGATGAGACCAAAATTGAGCTCTATGGCATCAACTCGCCGTGTTTGGAGGAGGAGGAATGCTGCCTATGACTCCAAAAACACCGTCCCCACCGTCAAATATGCAGGTGGAAACATTATGCTTTGGGGTGTTTTTCTGCCAAGGGGACAGGACAATTGCACCGCATCAAAGGGAGGATGGATGGGGACATGTACCGTCAAGTGTTGGGTGAGAACCTCCTTCCCTCAGTCAGGGCATTGAAAAGGGGTCGTGGTTGGGTATTCCAGCATGACAATGATCCAAAACACACGACCAAGGCAACAAAAGATTGGCTCAAGAAGAAGCATATTAAGGTCATGGAGTGGCCTAGTCTGTCTCCAGACCTTAATCCCATAGAAAATCTGTGGAGTGAGCTGAAGGTTCAAGTTGCCAAACATCAGCCACGAAACATGAATGACTTGGAGAGGATCTGCAAAGCGGAGTGGGCAAAAATCCCCCCTGAGATGTGTGCAAACCTTGTGGCCAACTACAAGAAACAGCTGACCTCTGTGATTGCCAACAAAGGTTTTGCCACCAAGTACTGAAGCACGTTTTTCAAAGGGATCAAATACTTATTTCCTTCATGGAAATGCAAATTAATTTATAACTCTTTTTAAAACGCATTTTTCTTGATTTTTTTTGTCATTGTTGCCTCTCAGTGTTCAAATAAAACTACCATTGAAATTATAGACTGATCATTTCTTTTTTAGAGGGCAAACTTACAAAATCAGCTGGGGTTCAAATAGTTTTTTCCCTCACTGTATTATGCCCGGTGCCCACAAGACACTTTCTTTTCTGAACGAGAACCATTTCTGCTTTAATATGGCGAGATCTTGTGACACCACTTGTATTTTAAAAAGTCCTAAACAGGTTGAGAAACAACATAAACAAATAAAACAGTCCATTTTTATTGTGTGATGAAATACTTAATTTATCATCACCCCAAGAACAAGAAACATTGTCACGTTTTAATCTTGCGAGATCTTGTGACAGCCTCATATGACAATAATTTCAATGAGTTTTTATGATTTTGACTTCCACAGTATATTTTTGTGAAAAGTATTTTTGGGAGGTTCCACCTAGAAGAAAAAATGCTGACTATTATAATTAGGTGTGTGTGTGTGTGTGTGTGAGACAGTCCAACCTTCCACTGGGGCAGGTGTCTGAGGCGGGGCATGCTGGTCAGGCATCCCAGGATCCAGGCAAGTTCGGCGTGCTCGGGCACCTGCAGGGTGAACACAGCGCACCACTGTCGTCTGGATCTATTTACATGTGCAATTATTTCAAGGCGCCATATGTTCTTTACGTTCCTTCAGCAGAGAACCCCACAGAGCCACTAAAAGCCAACAAGATGGGGATTTGGAGAGGGCTACAAGGAAACAGCACCCGGGTGGTGCATGACGGTGACCTCCTGGCGCCTCCAAGTGGCGGATGAGTGTACTGCCTAGCCAAATTTGGCGTATTACAGGTGCAAAAGGTCACACACCTGCATCACATGCCGGCTCCAACACTTTTATTGGACACGTGTTCTTTGTTGAACTGAACTGGATGAGACACAAGAATGATGTGTCATCTAATTAGAAACACTGATTAAAAACCACAATAACATAATTATTATTAGGCTGGAGCCTCACTTGTAAAAATACAAAAATAAAGACATTTCAAGAAGTCTGAGAGTGAGATATTTAAAGTGATATGGGCGTGCATGCGTATTTTCGGGAAATATCCTCCCACAGCAAATTAAAGTTTATGGACGCTGGCTCTGCCGACATCCTCTCTCTTGTCACTTGACGCTTGCATTGCATTGTGGGAATGACGTCAATGTCAGATAACTGGGACTTCAATCAGGCACGACATTTTGGGGGAACGTAAAACTGCAAGTCTGCTTTGACAAAAAAAACAATGTGCATATTTCCATTTATCTGGGGTATTGTATTCTGGTAATTGGACTGTTCAGGTTAGACACTTTGTCTCTCACGCCGGCAGGCCTCAGCAGCTCATGCTCAATGACTGAGTAGGACAGCCAAGGTGAGGGGATGATACAGGATCCAAAGTATCTATCCTCTATGATCGCGGTACAACGGTGAACGTCATGAATCTGTTCCAGGAGGTCTGACTTAAACCAAAACAGACTCTAAGCAAAGCAAATGTTCCCATAGAAAATAATTTAAATCCAATCAAGCTGTTCCAGACACCCCAAAATACACATTGTTAACCAGTAATTTTAGTTTTACATGTCATTTTTGTGTAGACAGCCCGCACCAAAACGACGATGTCATCGACCCACTGCCATCACCTGACCAGAACATAATATCGGAATATTTGGAGAGACATGATATTTTGTTGACTTGTCCGTATGCGTTCTTTCTTCTTCTGTGCTTTGGTGTGTCACGTGGTTCTGTCTTAATGTCTGTTCACAGCGCTACACATAGGTGTGCCATGTGTATTACATATAAAAATATTTTATACATATATAAAAAAAATACAGTACAAACAAATCCCAGAATTAGTTAAAATACATGACTGACATGTTGACATATGATAATGGTATAATAGTGACTAATGACAATGTATAACGGATTCATAGTAATGCATTTTGTACCTGTGTGTGGGTGTAATATCTTGTTTATGTATTACTATGTATAACATGCTGCATATTGTGTTAGTAAGACTGGGCTTGATGGTGAAGGAGGAGGAGGCAAACAAAGTTTTGACAGATGGCAGAAATTACAGTATACATAAGTTTATGTGCTGTAACTTCATTTAAATGAATACACTACATTACATAACACAACATTACAGTATGAGCTTTGAATTATAATTTTTAACAATGGACAGGAACTTTTCGGTACCCTGAGATAAGAAACGCTGTGATCAGCCATCGTTAGGAGGAAGAGGATGATGGAAGATAACCGAGATAACCAATGCGAGGGCAGCTGCTTATTCTTCTTCTGTTTTACGGCGGTTGGCATCCATTACTTTGGTGCTTTACCGCCCCAGGGGAGGGCAGCTTCTATGACAGAGCAATTCATTCAACATTCTGGGCAGCACTTTCCATTTTAATTTTCGTATTTTGAATTTTTATTCATTAAATGGGACGGAAATGTCTTTGAAGCCCGAAAGAACAGATTTAAACATGTACAAAAATAGTGTGTGTGTGTGTGTGTGTGTGTGTGTGTGTGCGCGCGCGCGGAAGGCACAACACAGTAGTGGACCTACAAATTGTACCCCTGTGAGGAAGTAAAGAAAACATGACGAGGGAGAAACCAAACAGCTGCTCCGCTTTCACCGCTTTGTCATCGCCATCAACTTAAAGCTGATATTTTTGAATTTGCGCGAGTGCTGAAACTGTGAATCCGTCTTTTTCTTTCCCATCCTCTGCAGGGATTCTTTCATGTGGCTCGAGCGGCACTGGTTGGCGGTTTGTGTGTGTGTGTGTGTGCGTGTGCGGGGGTGTGAGTGGAGATAAGAATCGCATGTCAGCAGGTAAGCACAGCAGTAAAAATAAACAAACGACTCCATGGTGGACTTGGGATGTGACGACAGGCGTTGACGTGAACACTACATAAACAAAAGTGGCGAGTCCACTTATAGGACCTTGCTTAGTGGGAAACGGAGAAGGTGTCACTTGAAATTTTGCATTATTTAGCTGGTGTGCCCCCATAGCATAGTTGCTACTCTGTCCCAGCCCCACACAAGCCCACCTGAGACTGCTGGAAAAGGATAGCCTTCTCTGGGTCGATGCCGCAGGCAAGCAGGCTGGCCACCATGTCCAGGATGTTGGTCCTGAGCCGTTCCGGGTCCTGAGGCTGAGTGATGGAGTGGAGGTCCACAATGCTGTAGAGCACAGACGGGTACCGGTCCTGAAGGGACACCCAGTTCTCCAGGGCACCAAGGTAGTTGCCCAGATGGGGCACCCCGGTGGGCTGGATCCCAGAGAAAACTCGGGCTTCGCCTGGAGGCTCCTGAGGGAGGAATGCGCTTTTATGACATTGGATTGGGAAAGTGTGGCCTTTACACCGCTGACAGGCCAGCAGCAGCAGTAATGCTAACACCGTGGCTGGCGCTTCTGTTCTCTCACAAACACATCCAGCGCAAAAAATGCATCACCTTGCTGGCCAAAAACGACACTCAACCTCTACCCGAGCCCATTTACAGTTACCGGCGCCACCGCTCGTGGTGGAGATGAAAGAACTGAAATAGAATTAAGCAAAATAAGTTATGCTGGCACAACCTCAGTGTTGATAAAAAGTATTGTTTGGCCGGACAAACTAACAAAATGGTCATGGGACCTTTACAATCATCCCAGGTCTGGTGCCCTTGAGGCTACGCTACACAAATATTCCATTTATATATTTACATATATATGTATATTAAAAAGAACTGTCCTACTTTGTGGAAATTCACTTATCACAGGTCTGGAACCAATTGACCGTGATAAACGAGGGATTGCTTTAGAGCACATTTCGACCTTCAAGGTACTCCCCAACTTTTATCCTGTTTACATTCTTGCAACCAATAAGAGAAGAGTCATGCCACGTTGTTGTTGTCTGAATTGTCTATCGAATTGTCTTCCAGCGTGAAAAGAAACCAAACAAAAGGGGACACCAGAACTGAGAAAACGTGTCGGGAAGGTCTGAATAAAAAGGATTCATGAATGGGGAGGGACTCATCATTTCCGTCTTAACAGAATTATGCCGAATCAGTCAATACTTGCATCCTTCCGACCAGAACGGATCAGTGGGTGAACAGGATGTTATACACGTAGCACACCAACAGACCACCTGACACACCAAACCACAGAAGAAGAAAGAGCACATGCGCATAAGTTTGTCAACTTCCGCTTTCAAACGCTCATCTGTATGACGAGAGCAATCTAAGATTTCAAAAATAAAGTTGTAAATTTACGACTTTATTCTCATAAATTTGCGACTTTAATTCTCATAAAATTGCGACTTTAATTCTTGTAAATTTACAACTTTTATGTGGTAAATTTTCAACTAAATGTAAATGTGCGACTTTATTCCCGTAAATTTGTAACTTTATTCTCAAAATCGAAGATATTTTTTTGCCCCAATGTGGCCCTAATACTCCGTCGTACAACTATTTTTCTGGTGAACGTACAACTTTTTCCACATACGTTTGTGGCTTTTTCTTGTAAATTTGCAACTTTATTCTCGTAAATTCATGACTTTATTCTTGTATACTTTCAACTTTTTTTCTGGTGAACACACAACTTTGTTTTCCCCTCATACATTTGTGACTTTATTCTTATAAACTTTTTTTCTCATGAACTATTTATTCGGAAATTTGTGACTATCTCGTAAATGTATTGCTTTATTCTTGTAAATTTATGGGACTAAAGTTGCAAATTTACGAAAAAAAAGCGTAATTTTTCAAGGATAAACTACATTTGCGCAAATAAAGTTGCATTATTAGGTCAGAGGGAAAATAAAAGGAAGGAAGAAAACTTTCCCTTTGCTTCAGGCAAGATTTGTGCCTTTCTTAGCCCACCCCTTCCACACGACAAAGGCCAAAGGTCCCCCCGTTTCATAGCTGTCTCAGGTAATGCATGTAATATAACCTTACGACTTTTTTCGTGTAAATTTACAAGTTTTTTCTTGTAAATGTGTGACCTTTTCTCATGTGCGACTTTATTCTCGTGAATTAACAACTTTTCTGCTGTGAAATTTGCGACTTTATCCTCAAAATCTGAGATTTCTTTTCTAAATGTGGCCCTAATTCTCCGTCATACATCTAAACTTACAATAAGTGGAATTATGGACAACAAAATATCAAGAAAATGTCGATTGAGGCGAGTTATGTGTCATCATATTTTTCGTTTGTCTGTCGACACGAGAACCACAAGCCGGTACTTTCAGATGTTCCCCACTCTGGAAGCCGTTCTCAACAAAATACCGTTTCAGGTCACCCAGAATGCAGTTCCCGCGTGGATGAGAGGTTGAAACGATAAAATACTTTGGCATTTTGAGGTTTGTGTGGATAGCCCTTAAAATAGCTTTCCATTCAACTGCGGTTCCCCTCTAAGAACTAAGCGATGTCAGTCTGCTTTCCTGAACAGAATACTCAGGATCTCAGGAGTTATCACGTCAATCTGCCTAGTGATCATGTGTCCCCCGCCTGGACTCTTCAAGGTTATTCACACTAATCATTAAGACCTGAAGCTTTCACGGGATATCCTCTTGGGGGCTGTGAGGAAGTCGCTCGCTGAGATGCATCGCATTCAATTTTCGGCAGAGGACAAGCCTCAAGATCAGATAGCAGCTGCTGTATGACCAGCCCGGCCCGGAGCGCCGCAATAACATCAGATCTGAGCCTCTGTGTGCTGTATTTTGGCCTGAGGGAACGCGAGACCGGAAGGAACTGGCTGCTTATGTCATTACCAACGAGGTAATTGCACTGGAGCGCCACCGATGCAGAGAGCCTCTTTGGAGGTGTCAGGACTGATTTTGCTGCAGAGTCTGGTTCATGTGTGTTCTCACCTCCAGCCAACACGCCAAATGCATGTTCCCCCTCAGTTAGGACTCCCTTCCCTACCCCACTCCCCAAAGGAAGCCATTAGCCATGCAGACATGGTAATGGTGTCATTTGAGCCAATCAAGTGTCAAACAAGAGTCAACACCGCGGCTAAGCAGCCACCGGCAACCATCACCTGGCCAGACACCTCCGAGCAACGCGGGGTCGGAGGCCAAAGCGTCAAGACGTGCGCCTGGAAGGCTGCAGCGAGGGGGAGGGGGAGGAAGAGGTAAATCAACCGTCGCTCGATGACAGCGGGGACAGCGAATGTTGTAAAGCAATTAATTTTTATGATGGATGCTGCAACACAAGAATGGTCGGCGGTCATAAAACGTGATACGTTTTCCGCCGCGGGATTTCGGCTTTTAAATCACACAGCCAGGGGGGGATGGGGAGGGCAACATCCAGCCATCACATGCCTTCAAACATTAGGAGAAATGTGCCGTCCAGAACTAACATACGTTATTTCATTCATCCAATGACATAACTCTCTATTAATATTAATAAATATACAGTACATGAAATGACAGCCCAAGAGCCATACTTGGTAACTTGAGTCTGTGCTTAAAAAAGGAAAGCGAGGCAATAGCTAACAAGACACAGCTAAGAATGCACGTAATGGGATGCAACTATTCCGCCTTAAAAAAAACCTTATGAAAAAAAACCCTCCAAAAATGCTCCATTTATATCATGTGACCTGAATAATAACCAAGATTTAGCAACATTGTTATTATTCTTATTATATTTAACATAATTATGTCCAAGAACTACGTTACTTGCGTAGTGACACCTCGCAACACCTAGGGATGTCTCGATCCACTTAAAAAAAAAAAGCTTTAATGGACATGATTTCGTGGAATTAAATATGGTTACGAAAATAGCTCTTCAGAGCTCTCATAATAATGCAACCAAAGTATAGCTTAATTGACTTTATTACTTAGCATTAGCAACATTATTTTGGGGGTTTTGTAACAAAAAAGATCAAATTGGAAAAAATGTGCGAGCAAAATACTTTCAGGGTAGGACTAATCACATGACATGCTTTTTTTTTTTTTTCAAACAAACTCACAAAGTAAGGAGCCAAATAGCAAACGTCCAACGTGAAGTTAACTTCACCACAGTACCCCGCGGTACCAGTCGTTTGTACCAAAGGTAAAGTAGCTGGGGATCTGTAAAGTCTCCGGATCAGTTCAGAACAACAGAACGAAAAACTTGAGTGCAGATTTATACTTCAAGATCCCCAATTCGCTCATTTCACTGTCAATCAAAAAGGGATTCCACCTCAGACCGATTAGCCAATTCTCACGCAGAGGCCGGGCGTCCGGGACAGCCCACCGCCCTACAGACGCTGAGAATCCGATGAGCGGGACAAAGCCCAGCATGTATCCAGTGACTGGCCAGTTTCAGAAATGTTCAGCATCCCAACGTGTACAAAGAAATGCTGTGGTACTGGATGAAAAGGAAGTGGTCTCAGGTACCTGTGATGAGGAGCTGATTGTGAAGAAACAATGAAGGTATTCAGTCAATGCAATGTACACACACAAGTACATATTTCACCTTGTTGCCTTCTTTTCATCTTCCAGGTGCCAGGAGTCGGGTGGCAACAAGCTTTGAGCATTTACCATACCTACTATGTTGAAGCCTTACAAACGTTACATGGCAAGCAGATCGGTTTTATCCGATCTTCATAATGCGGTTGATCGGTTGCTAATCGAACTTCTGTAGATCGCAACACGACCTACTCTCAATGCCTCAGGCCACTAGAAAAAGGTAATGATACAATTAGGGATGACCCGATTCCCATCTTCAGGATCGGGATTAGCTATCTATCTGCTGTATTTTGAAGATTGGAAAAGACCGGCATCCACCACAAGGTAGGTGCGGTAAATGCAGCTCAAAGCTGGTTGCTAATCAACTCCCGCCACCCGGATGAAGACGAAAATGCTGCCATGCAGACATGTCTGTGGGGTATCGTCATGAAGTTGTATTGACTATGGACGCTGGATATTGGCACCTTAGCTCCGTAGCCTCCTTGCCGTGCTTGGACTCCTTTGGCATGGTGTCTGGAGCCCCACACGGGAAGTGCCGCTCTAACAACTGGTTCTTCTAAACCACACCACAAATGGATGTATGGATTTATCTCCATGTCAACACAAAGCACTCACTTTTTTTTTTTTAAGCTCAAGCCTGTTTTGGGTTTTTTTTTCAGAGCACTCAGTCCTCCAAAGTCCGACGACACTTGCTAGTTTACTTATTCTACCCACTCACACTTCCAGACGCTTGCTCCGACAGCATGCTGAAGGCCACTGCCCTCTATACCCCACACACTAAACCGCAGCTTATTGGATTTGACTCACAGAGGCTTGTTATAAAAGCCAAACAATATTGTCGGTCATGCTCTGTACTAAAAAAAGTAAATTTAAAAAACAAATTCATGTTTGTGACAAAAGGTTATTAAAAATGAAAAGGATCATTACGCTATTGTGCAGCAATTACAACTTTTTCCTCATTACTTTTTCTCTTAAAATTTGGACTTTATTCAAGTACAATTACAGCTTCTCCCCTTTTCTCCTGAGGTTATTGCAGCTTTTTTCTTATAAACTGTCTTCTGGGAATATTTTGGTATTGGATATTGGAGCTGTGTTTTGGTTTGACGCTAGGTATAGCCTTGCTTTCTGTTATGCTATTTTACACCAGTGCTCACAGGAAGGAGGTTCCGCCAATGCTTCAAATGAACAAAGTAGTGTAAGCATTATTTTAAGAGTAATAATAGGCCACAGTCCACCAAGAAAAAGCGGAAATGTATGAATTATTTTATTAAAAACTGTGACATATGGAGGGATGGCTGTACCATTCTACAAGTTCTTCCTTTTTAGTGATTTGGTCTTCTTCTTTTCCTTTTGATTGTCTCTTCAAGGGTCGCCACAGTGATCAATTGCCTCCATCTAACCCGGTCATCTGCATCCTCTTTTCTCGCACCAACTATCTTCATGTCCTCTTTCACTACATCCATAAACCTCCTCTTTGGTCTTCCTCTATGCCTCCTGCCTGGCAATTCAAAACTCAGCATCCTCCTACCAATATATTCACTATCTCTCCGCTGGACATGTCCGAACCATCTCAGTCTGGCCTCTCTGCCTTTTTCTCCAAAACCTCTAACATGTGCTGTCCCTCTGATGTGCTCATTCGTGATCCTGTCCATCCTGGTCACACCCAAAGATAACCTCAGCATCTTCATCTCTGCTACCTCCAGCTCTGCCTCCTAAAAGGTAAATAAAAATAAAATAATAAAATGTAAAGACTGAAAAAAAGCGGACAGCAGTACTCGGAGGTCTGTGGATGAGGCGTAACAGACAAGGACCAACTTTTTTTTTTCTCGTATTTTAACACCGCCACAGCAGTCGCATTGCATCGTTTCTAGGTGACGAAAACTTGCCTCTTTTGCGGGCCGCCATCTGCTTTAAACATCATACCCGTTGTGCGTGTTGAGGGTCGGGGAGGGAAGGTTACGTACACATTCGACGTGTTTTCGCTCTGGCAGCACCTTTTTCCAGGAATAGGCACTCATTTGTGTGCGGTAGCGTCCGCAGGGATGGCGGGCAAGCGCAAACACGGGCGAGAACGCAGCAATGCGGCGAGGACGTGTGTCAGTCTTGGAATGCTCGCGTCTTCTTCTCTTGTGGAAAAACAGCACTCACGTCATTGGAAGACAAAAGAGACGATGGACTCGCTACACACGGTTCCAGAGGAGAGCCCTTTTCCAAAGCTCCGTGGAAACAACATTTCTCTCGCTTTCTTGCCAACGTCTTCCAGAGCTCTGGAACGACCGCACGCTGCGGTGCGGCCTCTGCAATGTTGGATTAATCAGCCACAACAAAATGACATCTTTGCACTGGAATGCCTAATAAATGCGATGCATGAAAAACCCTCAGTGAGAGCGCGGGGGCTCATGCAAACATCCAGCGGGGTTTTTTTAGCGCAGATAATTAGTAACCGACATGACATGTTGCCGGCACAGATGCGTATTCTGCACATTCATCAATGATAAACACATTTCAAAAAGGCCTGTGAAGCGGATCGCAGGACTTTCAATGCTGGGGTGTAAAAAGAAAAAAGGTTTTCCAGCAAGGGCCACTTTGATATTTTCTAAAGCAACGCTATTTTTCAAAAAGACAAAGAAATTAAACAACGTCTGCATCTCAGCCGTGTGCTACATGTGAAAATGACCTTAGCGTGAACTCTTTTTTTCCCTCATTTTTGCTATTGTGTTTTTTTCCCCATAAATATGTAAATCTTTTGTTCTTGTAAATGTTCATTATATATATTTTTTAATATTTTAACTCTATGCTATTAAAATTACAACATAATACAACTTTATACTCCTAAAATGGCGACTTTTTAATTGTGAGAATATTTTTCTCGTAATATTTGGACTTCATTGTGGTAAAACCACACCTGGTTTTCCCCATTTTTGCTGTTTTTTTTAAAAATGTTTTTTTATTTATTTCAACAATTTTCATCATCAGTTTTCTTCTCATTCAACATTTTCCTCAACTTAATTTCTAAAATGTAAAAATGTATTTGTACCGTTTTATTTCTTCCAAAATATTACAACTTTAAAAAAGTATTTTTCTTAATTATATGACTTTACATGACATTAGATGACTTTATTTATTTAACATTACGTTTTCACATTACTTTCCATTTCTCATATTTTTACTTTTCCCCCCCGTATTTTTAGTTTAGGTTTTTTTTTTATTTTCCAGCTATTTCAAATTTTGTCTTGTAAATTGTCTTCTTGTAATATTTTGACTTTGCCATATTATAATTTGTTCCCCCAAAATATTTTCCCAAAAATTACAAATTTATTTTATGTTTCTTTTGTCTTTCAAATTACAACTTTTAACCTTTTTCCCCAACTTTATGCTACCAAAATTTGTAAAATAATTTTTCCTGACAATTACATCCTTTGTGTAAAATTATGACTTTTTCCCATTATTTTCTTTTGCTCTTAATAATTTGACTTTATTCTGGTAAAATCACAGCTGTTTTCCTATTTCGGTTGTTTTTCCCCCCCCCCAAACATTTTTAATAAACATTTTAATAAATTTTCTTATCGTAATATTTTTACTTTATTCCCATGTTACTTTTACTGCCAACCTAATTTTCCAAAAATGACAACTTTATTTTGTTCTGAATTTAACAAGAATTTCTTTTTTCTTCAATATCTCAACTTTATGCCACCAAAATGTTACTTTTGTCCTAATAATATTATGTTATTCTCGTAAAATTACAACGTTTTCTCTTAACATTTTGACTGTACTCTGGTAAAATTACAGCTGTATTCCTATTTCTGTTGTTTTTTTCCTCAACTATTTCAATTTTCTTCTCGTAACATTTTGACTTTATTCTGGTAATATGACAGCTGCTATTTCTACAGTATTTTTGCTGTTGCTGTTGTTATGTGTGATGTGCCGCACTTTGGACATTGCTGTGGTAATTACTGTAGGGGTCCAATCGGGTCACTCGTATCAAAGTAGGCAGCACGTGCATCCAACAGCCGGCAGTATTAATTTGGGCAAAACAGTGCAAATCTGTTCTCAGATGTCCTGTCGTAGCCAAGAACCCCCTCCCCACCGGTCCACTGACACGTCCAGTCGAGGGGCTGATGAGCTGGGGCGACGGCAAATGTGCGCTCGACTGCGCCAATTTCAACAAGTCCTCGAAGCGGCTTTGCCGTGGTCGCCTCTCGTCCCGCTGTGAATCACCATCGGTTCTTTGTGGGGGGACTCCGGCATCGGATCGCTGCCAGCACTCGCATCCAGACGGGAGTGCAGATGGAAGGATTTTCCCCTCCCCTGCCGAGCGGCCCGACAAAGAGGGTCCAGTGTTCGTCTTCCGGCGTTGCGCCGTAATGCACCTTGACACGCCATCCCTGGACCCTCTTTATCCCCAACTCCATCTATGTCTCACGCTTGCTTTGGGACCTGTTAACGCGGGCAACCAGCAGAGCAACACCTCAGTGAGGTATCAAACAAGAAACGGGCTTTGATGGAAAGACGAGTGCCGCCGTCAAGTCCAGAACACATTGCAGCGGGTTGAGACCAAGCGCACACAAGCAAGAAAAGTCCAGCTGGAAGACCCTTCAAGACCAGCTGGAAGGTTTGTGGGAAAAGTAAAATCCCCCCAAAACCCATTTTTGATCGAGTTCTTCAAAATAATCCTGAAAAACCTGCCAACTCAGTGGAATTCCACCTGCAGTAAGTCAGTTTCATCAGTGGAATCTTGGCTGGGCAGCCAAGCCTGCACACAAGAACCTCAACCAACCAAGGCTGGGGGAGGAACAGAGCTAATGAGCCAACTGCTAGCATCACACATGCGGCTTACAGGTGGGCTCCATTATTCACAATGCATTCAAGTCAACAAACAGCATTTAGGCTATGTTCACACTGCAGGGCTGTCAATCCATTAAAATATTTGGTCACCATTAATCGCATTTATTGCTGATTAAAAAAAAAAGTTTTTCTCTATAATAAAGTAGGGATGTAAACATGTTGATATGAATATGGGTTATTATTTTATTCAAAAACAATATACAGGTAAAAAGCCCCCAGTTTTTGAATGTTCAATGTGAGCGGCTATTTGTCCCACTGTTAAACGGTCCTTGAATGCATCTTCTTGATTCCCACACCACTATACTGTATTTTTACCCTTTTTCTTTCACCTCATATTTGCTCCCAAATGCTGATTCCACGTGGGAATGCATCCAGGTGGATGGTGGTTCTGTATTCATTTAGCGCTTTTAATTTGATGTTGTTCCTGTCATCGTTTTGCACTATCCATACTAAATAAGATAAATGAGATGGCTATAATGTACGTACAATCGCTATAATGCTAATGTCAATGGCATGGCATTAGCTAGCGCCCCAAATAGCGCTCATCGACTATGTCGGAAGCTAGCAGCTAGCCGTTCAAAGCCAAACGAGAGACGGCTGGCATTTAAAACTCTGGTTTGTGGTCGAACACTTTATGCTAAGGTACCACTGTATAAATGACAAAATAATACCTGCAGTGCGCCAGTAACTTCCCTCTTCTCCCACAGGCGACATACTTCAAGACAGCTCAAGTTTGGCCATTTCTTCTCAATATTTGCTCCTGCTTCGAGCTCCATGCAACACCGCCGCTGCTGCGGTTCCCCAAACTACAGTGTGGGCCGAGAGTCAAACAGGACATGCACACATTAATCGAGCGTCAAAAGAATTAGTGCCGTTAGCCGTTAAATGACTCTTCCGTTAACGCGTTATTAACTGAGTTAACTTTGACAACCCTAATTAAAATACAAGCCATCGTATGACCTTAACACTGTGTGTGGGCAGCCATGGCAGGTCCAACATGATAGCAAAAGAAAGTTCCTATTCCGTGTAAAAGTGGTAAGTTTGTGGCTTCTTATTTTGTCCTTCTTTCCCATTCCTTTTGAAACCCTTTTGTACGTAAATGAAAGAAATTAAAAGGCTAACTAACTCGTTTGGCCGCAGCGTCCATCTCTCGTGACCCAGCAGTAATCCTGTAAGTGTTGTGCACTGTGCTGTAAACAAAGAACAACAGGAGTGTAAAAGTGGCTATAGGGGTGGTATTTGTCTACCGGGTTTGAATAATGGTAGTAAAAATGTATTTACCAAGTCATAACCAGATGGTTCTGTGGTCTAAACACAAAATACTCAATTTGTTGATGTTGAATGCTACTTTGCGGCAGTTCACTTGATCTGGCACCAATTAACCGTGATTAACGAGGAACGACTATTCAAAAAAAAAAAAAAAACAACAAGATAAAGTAAAACTACTTTGGACATGTATTGGAGATGGGGAACAGGAAGGTTTTAAAAAAACGGCATTTTCAAGTCTCATGAAACTTTGATCAAATGGTTCAGCTTTAGAGGTTCTACTGTAATGGATTGATTAGCACCGTGTAGTACGGGTGGCCCAGTACCACTTTTTCACCTGCGATCAACACTGCAGTCTTGAACATCAGCCTATACAAATATCAATCCAATACCAGCAAGAATCATACACACTTTGACTTATTTTGTAGTGTGCCATGTGAGAGAACAATAACCAGCAGGTACAACTATGAAAAAAAGGACCCCAAAACTGAATCAATTTTACAAAAATGTAGTTATATTCTTCTTTTGTATTGTCTTTGTTTTTTCTGCATTTTTTCTGTGTTTTCTTTGTTTTTTTTGCTATTTTCTTTTGTACTCTTTGTTTTTTTCTGTACTGTCGTCTTAGTTTTTTCCGTATTGTCTTTTGTATTGTCTTAGTTTTTTCCGTATTGTCTTTTGTATTGTCTTAGTTTTTTCTGTATTGTCGTTTTTTTTCGTTTTGTCATTTTTCCCATCCATATGGGCTTTGTTTTTTTTCGTATTGTCTTCTTTGTTTTTTCTGTATCGTCTTTTTTCCTGTATTGTCTTTGCTTTTTTATTTTGTATTTGTTTTTTCCCTTCCGTATTGTCAGTGTTTTTTTCCGTTTTGTCTTGTTTTTTTCTGCATTGTCTTTGGTTTTCCATTTTGTCTTTGTTTTTTTCCTTCCGTATTGTCTTAGTTTCTTCCCGTTTTGTCTGTGTTTTATCAATTTTGTCTTTGTTTTTTCTGTATTTTTTTCTGCATTGTCTTTGTTTATTCCATTTTGATATTGACTTTCCTGTTTTGTTTTTTTTATTTGCTTTTTCTTATTGCATTTACCGGATGGCTCAAGCTGGTGACAAAAAGCAGTGGCAAAAGAAGCTGTGGGCATGTCCTTCTTTTGCTATTAACTTTTCCCTTCTTTAGGCTTTAATTTTGGCACTCCAGGTAATAATTAAGCGTTTAACACAACTTTACTTGCCACCGACAGGGGATGCTCTAGCTAATTACTTCCTGTCGTCCCACGGGAGTTTAGTGTGCGACGCTGCTTCAAATGTCAGTTTGCGGTTCTGTGTCACCACCGAAGAGTTTAATGTACATTTCAGGAACAATACATTTTTATCCAAAAACTCAAAACTATTTGAAGTAAAAGGTTTTCAGGAGTTGAATCGAAGCTCCTGATTAGGCTTAAGTTTAATAACAACAGGAGGGGCTCCTCTTCTGCCAGAGTCGGTCAATAGGTCGAATTAGGCATGAAACAAAACCCGGGCCGCTTTACTGTCATAATTGGGAGTGCTTCATGAGCTGCAGCAGTGAGACAATGTCTCTCTCATTATCTTCTTTTGCAAATATCTTCAGCTGTGTGGAGTTGTCCTTCCCCTAACACTCAAGCTTGATAAAGTCGCAAATAAATAACACAGACAAGAAAGCGAGACTTTGGGTCGTTTACAATACTTTTCATGAACCGGATCCACCAGCTGAAAATCACTAGTGTAGTATGTTAAGAGTAGTGAGTGGGGAAAAAAAAGATTAGAAAGGAAACGGGCAAGACGAGTGGATTAAAAAGCAAATATCTACGAGTGAAAACAGCGATTTTAGCTGCGTCCAGACTTCGCTGGGTGTTTTTCTGTTTTTCCTCCCAGAGGGCGACGGAGGGGGAGCAAAAGGGGAGCGGCCCGAAAAGAGCATTTGATTAAATCTGCAGTTGACGTGCGGGACAGGTGAGATTGATGAGGTTCCTCTGAGTTTCACACTGTGCAGAGAGCGGGGGCACAGGAACACAACGCTGCAGTGTGGCAGGCCAGGGCTCGGGGCCCGCTCGCACCGTGGGGTCCCCGGCCTGATTAATGGGACTGGAGCCCCTTCAAAAACAGCACTCCCCGCAGACGCGGGTCCAACAGTGCTCCAAAAATAACCCAGCCCTAACAGGCTGCAGCTTCTGAAGGGTGCAGACTTCAAGACAGCCTAGAGGCGGAAAAGGAGGAGGCTGGAACCGCTGCCCCAAGCATGAAAGGAAACGGTAATCTGCCTCAATAGGAACTTTAATAACTTTCTAGGTTTATGCGACATGACCAAATTTGATGACTGATACTGCATCAACTATACGATCTTGTAAGTGACAGACGCAATTAGAAAAGAAGTTAGCGGGACTCAAAGGTCAATAAACATCTTAGTGAAAAGTGATTGACAGACTAGTGGAGTTTGTCATTTTACAAACCACGGATGTGGCGTTGTAAATCTCTTTGTGATAAATAATTCGATACACAAAACAGATATACGTTTATCGTGCTTAATTGGTTCCAGACCCAACCGCAATAAGTGAATTTCCACAAAGTAGGATTTAATATTGTTTTTGTAGCTTAGAGCACAGAAAACCTGTTTATGACTTTCTAAATATGTGTTTTAACCACTATTAGAGCCCTTAAGACATGAAATAACACCCCTATAGTCACCTTTACACTTCTATTATTCTTTGTTTACATTGGGGGGCTACAAGATCACTGCAGGGACATAACAGACAGCTGTTGATAGTGTTGCAAGGTATCATGTTAACTTGTTAGCCTATCCGATTTACTAATTCCAAACCGAAGAAAGTGTTTTAAGCAGAATGGAAAGAGGGACAAAAAAGCCAGAAACTTACCACTTCCACAAGGAATGAGAAGAGAACCATTTTTTCCCCATATTCCGACTCGGCCATGGCATGTGGGCCGGGCTCTGCTGGCTCAGTACCCCGTCTCCATGCAGTGTGAAAAGTCATGTACTCTAGTCCAATGTCTTATCACATTACTGATGCTTAGTGTTGATGTAGATGTAAATTTTACATGATAAGATAAAGATGGCAATTCTATTAAAGTGGGCATTCTTACAGTGTTTTCAACTTTGTAAAAGAACACTTAAATATAATTTAAACACCATCACATTTTATTATAAGGGATATCACTTTTGGAAATATGGGTCAATGTTTAGGCGGCACAGTGGGTGAGTCGGTAGCATGTTGGCCTCTTAGTCAGGAGATCAGGGTTTAAATCTCTGTTGGGCATCTCTGTGTGGAGTTTGCATGTTTTCCCCGTGCGTGTGTGGGTTTTCTCAGGTTACTCCGGTTTCCTCCCACATTCCAAAAACATGCATGTTAGGTTAATTGGCGACTCTAAATTGTCCATCGGTATGAATGTGAGTGTGAATGTTTGTCTGCCCTGCGATTGACTAGCAACCAGTCCAGGGTGTACCCCGCCTCCCGCCCAAAGTTAGCTGGGATAGGCTCCAGCATTCCCGCGACCCTAATGAGGACAAGCGTTATAGAAAATGGATGAATGGGTCATTGTTTAACTGAAAAATAAATATTCTTAGAAATCCGTCAGTTTTGCATGTTTATGTTGTTGTTGATGATTATGCCCCATTTGTTTTGATTGTCCTTGAACACATCATCTAAGCTAAGCATAATAAAACGTGGGAAATGTCAAACATTACTTTACTGAGGACACTTCTGCTCCTGTTTTGCAAAAATGGCTACAACGCTGCCGCCAACAATGGCTATTTGGGACATCTAGCTAGTGGGAAACTTGGGACAAATATGTTATTTTGAAAGAATGGCTTGAGAATATTAGCATGGCAAGATTGTTGACGTTGGAGGCTTCCATGCTATATAAAAAGAAATTCCTCCAAATATCGTCGTTCAAATATCACACCCTCACTATATCGCATTTTTTCCCAAAAATAATTAATAAATGATGTCTGTTTTTTGACTGACTACGGCCAAGAAATACAAGTTGTATGTATTATTGTGGTCACTAGCCATCAGTGATGTTGTAATACATGACCTTTCACACTCACTGGCTACTGAGCCACCGGAGCCCAGCCCACACGCAATGGCTGAGATTGAGTGTGGGAAAAAAAGGCTCTCCTCCCATTCAGTGTGGAAGTGGTAGGGTTCTGGCTTCTTTGACCTTCATTCCACACTCTGACTAAAACACTTTTTAAAGTTTAGAATGAGTACATCTTTAGCTAGTAAGGGTGATACCTTGCTATGCTGGTGCCGGCAGTCTGTTATGACCCAGCAGTGATCACAATCTGATGTAAACAAAGAATAATAGGAGTGTAGAAGTGACTATTGGGGCGTTATTTCATGTTTTCGTGGCTCTAATAATGTTAAAATCCGTATTTTAGAAAGTCATAAGCAGGTTTTTCTATGCTCTAACCTCAAATATCTTCAATTTATTTAAATCTAATCCTATATCGCAGAATTCATGTAACAGAGAGGAGTCTGGAAGCAATAAACTGTGATAAACTAGGGATTCCTGTTTGGTTGTTTTGTGCTGTATAACTACTGTCATGGAGGCAATTCAACAAGGATGAACAAAATTATCAGTTGTGATGACAACCATCTGCTCCATTTTAATAAATAACATATGTTCCATACATTTTCAGTTTTAGATGTAGTACATTTTACTGACAAATGTGAAATAAACTATTGAAAAGCAACGCTACTTTGCAAGCAGTCCACATTTGTCTTCTCCTGTAAATCGCCAGGTGTGCTTCCAGGTTCGATGATGGAGGACACCGCTGCGGTAAGAGCAGGTCCGTGTGTCCTCTCTTTGTGGCTGGCTTAGGGGAGTTTCTTTAGCGGCATGGGGGACTTCGCGAGCTTCCATGGTGTCGTCGTTTTGAGTGTGGGGTTTAGTGTGTTGACAGTAGATGTGTTTTCCTTCTTGTCGTGAAGTGTTTGCGGAGCGTTTGGTGTACCTAGCGCACATGGTGTCAGAGGCGGTTCCACGCGACTGACGCCATGTTTGTTTACAACACGTAGGGACAAAAGGAGCGTTTCATTTGTTCTACCCCTATAGCCCCCTAATCTTGCCTCACTGAGCCTTTTTTTAAATGATTGGTTATGTGAGCTATTTTTAAAAAATCTTTTTGAATCCATATGACATCATCATTCTCTGTATTCTACATTGGCCACTAGGTGTCGGTGTTCGAAGAGACAGGTAGTATACTCCCCTGTAAGGTTCCCTAAGGGACGCATTTACTGTGGCACACTGCTCGAGCAGGAGTTTTGTTTACATCTTACATGGCTTATTTACGACTATATTACTACTAGTCTATTGGACAATACAAGTGTAAAGACGTTTTAAGTCATACACGCTGGCCAGGAAAAAAAAAAAAGAAAGAACTGCTAGCGCGTGAGTTTATGTTATCATATTTATGTCTAATACATCTTATTTTCTGTTATTATATCTACAATATTGGATAATAGGAGTGTAAAGGTCACTATAGGGGTGTTATTTCATGTCTAGAGGGCTCAAAAGTGTAAAAAAAAGATACTTAGAGGGTGGTAAACGGATTTAACATGCCAAATGTCTTCTTTTCTGTTATGTCAACTATATTGGGTAATAGGAGCGTAAAAGTGACTATAGGGGTGTTATTTTATGTCTTCAGGGCTCTAATAAAGAGGATATTTAGACAATTGCAAACAGGTTTTCTATGCCATACCGAAGAAAATATTAACACTGAATTCTACTTCACGAAAATTCACTTATCGCGGTGGAGTCTGGAACCAATTACCGGCAATAACGAGGGATTATTGTACAGTTCTTGCAAGTAAGGATGAAGAATAGCTAAGCTAAGACTGAGAAGCTAGTGATCACCTATAAACAAGAACTTTTCAAGTAGATTAAGAGGAGCCTGTGTGAAAGGCACAGGTGGAGAAATGGTACGGCAATTTTGCAGGCTCTCAAGAGTCAAAAAAGAAGAAGAAATAGAAAGGGTCTAAAACGTCTAACCAACCGCACTAACGCCGAGTCAGCACAAGGCGTCAACGGTTCTTACAATCACAGAGCACGGAGGCGCCTGGCTGTGTTTCACGGCCAACTTTTCTCTCCATTTGCCTTCCGCCAAAGCATTTCCATCGCTCTCTTTGTGGTCGAATTCAGGGAGGTAACAAATGAAAGACAAATTGAAGTCACAGTACGCTTAAAAAAAACACACACAAAAAAGGGAAAAATATCCACAGGAAGCTTCCCTGAAAATGTTCTTGCTGCTTTTCTTGGTGTTTGTGTATTAGCCACCTAAAACCTTTTTGATCGAGAGGAAGCACAAACTTTCCAAGTGGCTTAGGAGTATGTTGGCCTACGTGTAGATAACAGGACAATTACCACCACAAATATAAATAAACAGAGCAGTTAATGAACACCCTCAAAAGGCGAAGGCCATGTTAACCTCCCCACCACCACCTCCTACAAACCTCCCTGGAATCTCCCATGTGGCGTGGGGAGACGCTTTAATGGTTTTAGCCGACACCCGAGTAAGTGAATTTGGGGGCCCGGGGAGAACAGAGAGGCGAATTACAAGTCACTTCCTCTTTCCTGGAAGGCTGACATGACGGATTTCCACCAATAACGAGACCAGGGGCGAGAGCCACGGCGCAAGGGGGGACTTTTTTTTTCCTTTTGGTCGACTCGCGGCTGACATAAAGCTGGAGAGAACAACATCATTAGTAGAAAACTCAACAAGCATGTGACTAAAAACACACAAGAGCTTCATTTAATAGAAGCAGGGGTGCCCAAACTGTGGCCCGGGGACTGTCTGTGGCCTGCAGCACAACTAAACAGCTAAAAATATCATTGAACAAGAATAAAAAAAACAGTAATTTTACAAGAAATAATTATGTGGAAAAATAACATAATTTTAGTAACAAGAAGTTAAACTATTAAAGAAAAATTACATTTTTTTTCAAAGTTGTCATTTTTAGAAAATCAGGTTGCGGAAAAATGTTACAATGTTACAAGAATAAAGTCAACCATAAAAATATCAGAGAATGACTATTACAAACAAAAAGTTGTATTCCAGCAAGAAGAAAGGTCGCAATTTTACAAGAACAAACTCGGAAATATTATGAAGAAAAATTATGTAAATTTAGTGGCATGGAAGGAAAAATATGTTCATTAAATTGAAAAAAAGAGTTATAATTTTATATCAATAAAGTCAAAATATTATGGAAACAAAGTGAGAATATTAAAAAAAAAAGAAAACTTACAAAGATAATTTAAGAACAAAGTTGAAACATTTGGAAAATTTTAAAGAAACAGCAAAAAATAAGGAGAACTTAGAAAAGTTGACAGCAATAATAGGCTTTTTACCTACATGACAAAGTTTAGATAAAATATCTAAAACTTCTTAGAATACAGAATATGTGTGGCTTTACAAATTATCAAAGGGGCAAGGATGCATCCGTTTTTACTACACGGTCCTCGCCGGAGAAATCTTTGGACACACCCTTGCAAAAAAGAATAATCTAATCAGGTAATTAAAGATACTAAGGTAAGTACTAAATATTTCTTTCTTTTCACCATTTCCTATTCACTCTGCATCACTTATTTTTACACTTGTAAGTACTGAATTGCAACCCACGCTAAGAACCAATCTCAGAATTGGAACTGAAACCAAACAAACACACATGCATTTACTGTATACTCTTTCATGTGCGTATTGGGGATGATACGCTAACAAAAAAAAACTTATATAAAGCTGGAGGTTGCTTATTCACATGGGATATCCAACCCTTAATTACATAACTTGCTTATTTTGCACTTCTATGACGCCAAACTGTGATAAACTGCTGATTTCATTTACATTACCTGTCTCCTATCTGCCCTTTTTTAAAATTTTATTTCAATGGTGTCAAAACCTCAACCCTAGACCAGATTGATTCTATTTACATGATTTCTTAAGGGGGGAATCCATTCAAAAAGTCCAAACAGGCCCAAGGTTGAATTGTCCCCTTGGTACGGCCTGTGTTTGAATTCCGAGGGACCGCTCTGGGTAAATTGATATTCCAGAAAACCGGGAAGCTGTAAATTTGGGAACTACGACAAGGAAGAAGAACCTTGGAATGTCAAGATGTGGTAATCACAACAACAACAATAAGAACTACAGGACGCTCTCCGTCTACGTACGACATTCGTCCCCGATGTACAGTAGTTTTCAAAATAATAGCAGTCCAATGTGACTAACCACATTAAGTACTATTATTAGTATATTTTTATTGTTACATGGGAAATAAGTTACCAGTAGGTGCAGTAGGTTCTCAGAAAACAAAACATAGCATTCATGATATGCACGCTCCTAAGGCTGTGTAATTTAGCAAGTAGTTGAAAGGGGGGTGTTAAAAAAATAGCAGTGTCTGCAGTTGACTTTACAAACACAAAACTATTTTGTACAAACGTTTTTGTTTCTAGGATTTGGCAATGCTGTGAATCACTAAATTCATATTTATTTTTATATCTGTGTGGCATGGACTCAACCAACTTGTGGATCCTTTCAGCTGTTATTCCACTCCAGGATTCTTTAACAACATTCCAAAATTCATTAACCTTTTTTTATTTATTTTTGATGTCACACAACAAGTTCTCTATTGGTTTAATGTCCAGGGATGGGGCTGGCCACTCATGTTGTTTTGTAACCTATATTTTGCTGGTTTACTAGTGTGTTTGGGGTCATTGTCTTATTTAAACACCCAATTCATAACGCAACATGAGCCACCATAGAAGGAGAAACATGCCCATATCATGATGCTTCACTGTCTTCACTGTGTACTGTGGCTTGAATTCAGAGTTTGGGGTAGTCTCACAAACTGTATGCGACCCTTGGACCCAAAAAGAACAATTTTACTATCACCAGTCCACAAAATGTTCCTCATTTTTCTTTTAGCCAGTTGATTTGCGGGGGATTCTTGTACGTCTTTAGTCACAGTACTTACAGGTAACTCCAGACTGTTTTTGATCATCCTGGAGATGATCATTGGCTGAGCCTTTGCCATTCTGGTTATTTTTCTATCCATTCTCTCCGTTTCAAAGCACTGATGATCATTTTAGCTCAACAGCCAAACATTTTTGCACCTCTTCATAAGTTTTTCCCTCTCCAATCAACTTTTTAATCCAAGTTTGCTGTTCTTCTGAACAATGTCTTGAACGCCCATTTTCTTCAGGCTTTCAAAGAGAAATGCATGTTAAACAAGTAGTGGTTTCATCCTTAAATAAAGGCCAGCAGATTCCTACCTGTTTATTTCACAAAAATGTCACTGATCACTGATTCAATGCCACACTGTTTTTTTTTTGTCTTGTCCAGCATCATAACAGCTGAATGGGAGTCAAGCTGCCTTTAAATACTGAGAAGAAAATACAAGAAAAACAACGAGAAAAGACACAGAACCCCTTGAACAATGACCATCCAAATGACACGTGCAACAAATCTACATTACTCTGCAGTGACAGGATAACAGCATCAGAGCGAAACAGAGAACGAGGAGATGCCCGTGGTGAACACCGCCATGCATCCCAAACCACACTCCCTCCAAAAGCGAGGGCCCGACCAGGAAGACGCCGGAGCACGGCCCCCCAGCAGGCTCCCCACAGAGGGGAAGGCTCGACCCCGCCACCCCAAGAGGCAACCATGAGTCCACTCCAAAGAGGTGGAAGGGAGACCCGGCCCGACGCCGCCCGGCAGCCGAGCAGGGGCCACAGGAGGGGCCCGGGCGCCAACCGCCGGAACACCCGCCGGAGGCCAGCCAGCTTCGGGCAAGCAGAACAACCGCTCCCGAGCCCCCGGGCCCAGAAGCCACCCAACCCCCCAAAGCAGGGGCCATACCCAACACCCCGGGAGCTCCAGGCCACCCCAGACACAACTGCCGCAGGCTATCGCCTTCCCCAACCCCAGAGGCAGGCGCCCATAGAGGGCCCATGGGTCTACTCCCCCCTCTCACCTCCCGTGACCCGTCCACCCCAGCCCCAGTACCCACACCAAACCCTGTTCCTATACTCACACATGCCACCACATACACTTACACACCTACATTTTCACATATGCACCTGGATGTGCCACCCCCCCAATGCAGCGACCAGCATCACCGCGAGCTCCCCCGAGACACGCGGCCATACCACCATACCCGGCAGCCGGAAAATCCACAGAGCGCCGCATGCACGCAGGCACTCCTCCCAGCACTGCCGCCGACTGACACCCGGAGCCGAAACAACCCCACCCCCACCCCACCTCCCCCAGTCCCAGGGAGCGTCCAAAAAAAAAACAACCCCCCAAAAATGAATGTGAGGTGTCTGTGAGTCTATGTATAGTGAATAAGTGTAATTAAAACTGGGGAGTTTGCGGCCCCCAGGGCATGACAGAAGGAGGTCATGTTTGTGACCCCCCCCCGCCACACCCCCATGGAGCACGCGCACTCCCCAAGATCCTATGTGCTTGTTTGCAGGAAGTGGGGGGGCGAGGGCGCGAGGGATAGTAAGACTAGGAGGGAAATTATATATTTTTTTCCATCCCAGAGGACGAGCCATTGGGCAGTAAGCACCCCTGTTTCCCAGGACCCACCGCAGGGGCAGGGGCCGGCACGAGGCGAGGCCCCGGACGCTCAGCGACCGCAGCCTGGGAGCAGCCTCACCCAGATGTTACACACTAGCCACCATGCGCGCCACTGTAGGAGACCCCGACGGCCCACACCCCCGAACACCACCACCGCCATCCCCACCCCGTATCAGAGAGGAACCTGGGCAACACACCCCACCACTCGAAGAGGCAGCAACCATCCAGGCACAATCACACACCTCACCACTGCCCCCTGTGCCCACACCCCTGTTCAATCCCTTGCACCCAACATACAACATACACACAAACACACTGACACACACCTGCACTTGCGCACACACACCCACACCCGCCCAACCCCCTGTACACTCCCCCAACCCTGGTCCTCCCAGGCACCAATCCGGCACCGGGACACGCACCCATCCACCCCCGCAGCAGCGAGTCCAGGCCAACCCAGATGCCCCCAGGGGTCAGATACGCCCCCACTCCCACATCCGGGTAGAGGCAGCCCCCGGAACTCAGGGCCCAGGAGTGCCGCCCCACCCACACTCAGCCAGCCCAGCCACCCGGCCCGGGGCCCGACGGCCACGACCCAGGCACCAACCCACGGTCCCCCGCCCCTCCACCAACCGGTCGTCTCGGCACCAGACCTACCCCTGCCTCACAGAGATAAACACCGGTCCCCCGCAGAGCAGCGTCGACCAGCCCCCCTCCCCAAGGGACCCCCAGCGGCCCGTATGCCCCTGGCACCTCCGCCAGCCGCCCAACTCTCAGAGTGAAGTGAAAGAGCTAATCACCGGGGACCAGAGTGAATGAGATTGGTCCAATTGATTGTTTAAAGAGCTAGACATTGTCTCACAAGAGATATGATCTAATAAAAGGTTCCTAAATTGGTTCATACTTAGATTGGCTTTTGTTTTCCAATTCATGAGAATAGTTTTCTTTGCGATGCATAACGCAATAAGGACCATACGTGAGGTGTTATTATCGATATTGATGCCACCTAAATGGCAAAGTAAACACAATGTGGGGTGTGCTGGAATATTACATCTGGACCAAGTGGACAGCTCCTCACATACCTGAAGCCAAAACCTTTGGACAGGAGCACAATACCACACAGCATGTATATAGTTATCAACAGAGTTATTTGTGCACTGTGAGCAAATATTTAAATTTAAGAGACCCATCTTGAACATCCTTTGTCCTGTATAATGCGTCCTAGGAAGAATTTTGAACTGAATCAGCTGTAGATTTAAGTTTTTCGTCATTTTAAATGTATTTGAACATATTTGTATCCATGTGTTTTGATACAAATTACTGAGTAGGTCTGTTTCCCATTTTGCAGTCGGTAGTCTGAATAGCACACTGCTATTTTTTTGGAATACACCCCTTTCAACTACTTGCCAAACTGCACAGCCTTAAGAGCGTGCATATCATATATGCTGGGTCTTGTTTGTTTTCTGAGAGTGTACTGCACCTACTGGTGACATGTTTGCCATGTAGCAACAAAAATATACTAACAACAGTACAATCTGGTTAGTCACATTGTACTGCTATTATTTTGAACACTATTGTATGTCTTATTTCCTCTTATTATGTCTACTCCATTGGGTAATAAGACTGTAAAGGTGACTATAGGGGTGTTTTTATGTCTTGGGGGCTCTAATGACATCAAAGAACATATTTAGAAGGTTTTAAAGAGATTTTCTATGCTCTAAGTATTAATATTGATTCATATATCACTTAAATTCATTTATCACAGTCAAGGATGGAAAAAATTAACAATAAAAAGGAGGAATTACTGTTTATCTTATTTCATATATCGGTTATGGGCCAATATATAGAATATCGGCAAAGCAGACTCTGACTGAAAAGGGTCAAACATCTGACAGAGGTCACACTTCATATTCCTATCAGTCCGAGCGGCCCCGTGGATGAAACGTGCACACCTCCAAGGGAACAAAAGTGCCAGGTTTTGACGCACATCACACCTCGGGCCTTTGTGAGTCGGGCCGATTCCTCCTGCACTCTGCAGTCATGCTCGTTTGGAGGAAATGAAAAGAAATGAAAAGCAACACTTCATCTCCGATGTTATTGCTGGGAGTAAAGCACTGCGGCCATGCTTTTCGAGTTCCCTTCCGCCCCCCCGTCCCTATGTTGCCCACCCCTCTGCTTGCTCTCCGGGGGAATCGTCTTAACAAAATACAGTACATACGGCAGGGCGGCATACACTCTTTCACAGCTCGTACATCAGCCTGCTTTGGGCGGAGAGGGTTGAGATATTTAAAGTATAATGTAAAGATCAGCATCACTTAGTCCTGACACGGGTTTAGGGGGTCTTTGGCTACCCTGCTGACACTCACTTCGCTTTTCTAAGGCAGTTGTGCAATGCTAGGAGGCACTGTGCCACAGTGGTAAACGCTATTAACCATCTGAGATGCGTCGTTTCTCTAAAATGCACCCAAGAAATTGCAACCATGTACCGCCAAACCCCCAAAGATAAACACAGCACATTGCAGGTCACCGGTCAGCTTCCTGCTTTGTTTTTTCCAAACAGAAAATTACATAACTACAAAAAAAATCTGTTCCAGGGTCAAACTGTGGCTACTAATCTCCATTTAATGCAAAACATTGTAATCTACTGTACTTATACTGTAAATATGTCTATATACTTGAATTTGCTGATTTGGACTGACTATTCAGTTTCCCAGTACTGTAATACGTGACTTTTTATTCGTATTTTTAACACGTTCAAAAATATATTTTCTAATTTTACAATACTAAAGTCTAAATATTAAGAGCAAAAAAATTTAATTTGAAGAGAAAACAAAATTTTAAGAGAAGAAAGTCAAAATTGTGTGAAAAAAATAACGTTTAATAACGTTTTAGAAGCATAAACTCAAAATATTACCAAAAGGTATTAATTAATAGAAAATATTAAAGTCCAAATATTAGCAGAAAAACTATTTTAATGTGATGAGAAAACATAATTTTAAGAGAATAAATGTGTTATTTTATGAAGAACGTTGTTGTAAGAACATAAAGTCCTAAGGTTATGAAACACAAACAAAATAAATAAAGCTGTACTTTTGGGGGGGGGAAATGGGTTGTGAAAAAAGTTTATAAAAAGAGTATAAAGTCAAAATATGACGAAATTAAATTCTTAAATATGAGAAAAATATTTAAATGAAGAAATTTGAAATATTTGGAAAAAATACAGCAGAAATGGAAAAAAAACCTGCCCCAAATGTATGTGAACAAAGTCAAAATATTAAAACAAAAAAGTCTTATGAAAATAAATCCTAAACAAAAATATCAATATTATCAAGTTGGAAAATTTTGGGAATTTAGGTTGGGAAAAGGGTAAGGTAAGGTCATAATATTAGATTAGACTAGACTAGATTAATTTACAGTCCTCAGAGGTTCATAAAAACACAGCTCGTGACTTGTAAAACCTATATTCTATTTGTGACGATGCAATAAATTTGCATTTCTCCATGTTTCCAACATCTAACCCATATTAGACTTTTGCCCACTTTGAAAACTACTAGACGTAGACCTCTCAAATCTGGACAGGATTAATATACAGACCTCAAAGGTTCCTACAAACACAGTTTGTGATATGTGAAACCCTTAATATATTTGTAAAAAAAAAAACAACAACAATAATGGTTAATATTTTTGATGTTATCAACCTCTAGCCCATATTGGATTTAAAGTTTAGTATTGTAATTCAAATAATATTTTTTCTTTGTGTATCTCATTTTATGGCCTGTGTAGTTTTTCTGTTGATTTGCTCCAACAGGTTAATTTAAAAAGATCTAAATGCTACATCCCCACCAATCAGGAGGCAGATTTACCAGCTGAATGCACACAAACATCTTATAGATATGATATATGACATTTGAAGACACGAACTGTACCTTAGTAGGACTAGTTCAACTTTAGTGCCATTTAAAGTGAGTGAGTCAATGACTGGGAAGCATGACAGCGAGGTTACTTGGAAGGAAAATATAGGTTAAAAAGGAGCGGGAACACAGAAGTTAGACGACTTATTAACGCCGAGAGTCTACCTTAATTTCCGGCGACGCTCCACGGAAGAAAGACCTTTGATTGTGGCGGAGAAACCACCCGGCGACGCCGAAGCGACAGGCTAGCTTAGCCCTCACCGGCAGCGCCATCTTGGAACGGCAGGGTGTGACGTCACATGGCTACGGTGGCCGAGGGAGGACAAAACGCCTTTTAGCGATGTCTATGTTGTTATTTATACATCAAGAAATTCTATGAATATTCCGAAACTGAAATTAAATATGTAGTCTTGTAGCATTGTTTATGTGTGAATCACCCCACACAATAAATGCTTGGCACAGTCAGACATGGCTCATGTTCTGAGGCCTCCATCCTTTAAATGTTGTGTCTGCTTCCTCTACAGTTGAACTTTCCCATGAAAGTTAGCAGCTGCTGAGCTCTTTTCCATACTCCCCGTTCATTACCGAGTGAGCCCGATGCAGCGTATATCCACCACAATAGTGATTATTCTCCACACCGGTGTGGGGTTACATTCCACCATGTTTGCAAGCAGGGCAGTACCTGACCTTCTTTCATGTCCACCAGTGACAGCAACATCTGCTGCTCATTCTTTTCGCGCCGCTTTGCATCTGGTTGCGTTTGCAGCACAAAATGCAGACAAAATCATTCCATATTCATTATTGTTTCCCCGGGCAATGACACTGCATGCCGCTGAACCGGGCTGGTAGGTTCTCTCACACTGGGGTGATGGGAGATGCATGTGTGCGTGCGTGTGTGTGTGCGCGCGCGGACTTTTAGCTCCTGTTTCTTGGCCACCCACCAGACACCGCTAGATCCACACTGGCCCAGTCAGTAGAAAGTCCATTCTGTGACGCAAGGCAAGTAAAAATAAAATGCAGGAATGTGTTAATAATAATAATAATAATAAATAGTAATTCTAAAGTATATATAATTATTATATTTTATATTTATAATGAATAATAATGTATAATTATTTGTTTTTTTAATACAGTATATTTTATAGGTAATAGGGTTTATTATATTAATTTCATTTTTTTAATAATTAAATTTTGTATTTTTTTTATTTTTCTTAGAATTACTTCCATGCGTTTTTTTAAATGTTTATTAATTTAAATACAGTTTATATATATATCCTTTTTTGACTGTACAACAGATGAGCAGGAATAAAAAAAATAATCATACAATTTACAATACATTTCTGGAAAACAAATGTGAACACAGTTTTTTTTAAAATAAACTAAGGGAGACTTAAAAAAAAATAAAAATCTGTGATTTTCTCCTAAATTTGAGTACCAATAAATGAGACCTCACAGAAAGAAATCCTTGAAATAACTCAAACAAACCAAATATAGATATTACACATACTGTCTATTAATATTAATAACATTAATTATTTTCCACTCCAAAACATTCAGTTTGCGGGCATTTAAATGGCAGCTCCACATTTCATTCACAATTAATGAAATTTAAAACATCAATACATTAAACATTATTACAAATATTGTAATTAAATTATAATTTAACAAGTATATATANTACCAGAGTCAAAATGTATTGAGGGAAAAAATATTTTAAAAAAATAATGTAATAAAATGATAAAGTGTGAGATCTCACACTGCAACTGTAGCGAGTTTAAAAATGAGTTGGGTGAAGTAAATATGAAAATGTGTAGAAAACAACACACGCCGAGTGTACGCACAAAGTCAGTTTTCATCCTCTGCACCGACCAACGCGGCTTCACTCGGTACAAAAGGTCTGACCACTTTTGATTGACGCGTCACACATTTTTGTCCTCGAGGAAATCCTGCCAAGTAATTTAATCTGTTCCAGGGTCAAACTGTGGCCATAATGGACGGTTTATTAAAGGAAAAAGGAATCAGCTTTCAGAAATAAACACATGTCTATTTCTTTTTTGTGTCTTCTAAACAAATAAAAACAGATAAAAAAGAGGCAGCTAAGAATGCACGCAATGGAACACACCTAAAGCCTCCAGAAAAAAACTCCAAAAATGACACAACCAAGCTACACCGGCATTTTTATGATGGTTCTTATTAATATTCTTACTCCCAAAAACTACGTTACTTGCGTAGTGACACCTTGCCATAAGGTATTACCCAGCGACAAGTACCCTGTAAAACGGTGAGGTGTCTGCTGGGTTTGGTAAGCGGAAGAAAATTGAATTTATTCTCTTGTGATTCTTTTTCTCGTTAGAATGCAACTTTTTTCTCATTTCTTATTTTTCTCTTATATTGACTTTAATTCTCATAAAGTTATTGTTTTTCCATTTTTGCTGTTGTTTTTTTCTAGTAATGGTGACTTTATTACCATAATATTTTGACTATATTCTTGGAAAATTATTGTAGATTTTTAAATTTTTGATGTTGTTTTGTTTTTCTTAAAATGATGACTTTATTCCCATAATTTTTGGATTTTATTCTCATAAAAGTACAACAGTTTTTTCCCGTTTTTGCTGTTGTTGTTTTTTTCTAGTAGAGGTGACTTTATTCTCATAAAAGTACGTTTTTTCCATTTTTGCTGTTTGTTTTGTAGTAATGGTGACTTTATTCCTGTAATATTTGGAGTTTATTCTCATAAAAGTACAACAGTTTTTTCCCGTTTTTGCTGTTGTTGTTTTTTTTCTAGTAATGGGGAATTTATTCTAATAAAAGTACGTTTTTTCCATTTTTGCTGTTTGTTTTGTAGTACTAGTGACTTAATTCCTGTAATATTTGGAGTTTATTCTTAAAAAATTACTGATTTTTTCAAATTTTCCTATATTATTTTGGTTATAATTATTCATAAAATAAGGTTTTTACAGTATATTTAAAGAAAAAAAATTGTTTTAAATAACAAAGACAGTCGCAGGCCCCGCCAGTGGCCTGGGACTTTGGAAACCCCTGGTCTGCATGACTTCCTTGGGGACGTTGTAGCGTCTTTGTGGATGATTTTGGCGTGATTGTGAAGGGTCCAGCGCAGATGTGTTCTACCGGGCTCGTATCTCGCATCCAAGCGCAGCTAGCACCTGTCATAACAGCGGCCATGATGGCGCAGAGTGAGGGGGTCATGCGTGTGTGTTGACTCGGCTGTCGGACGCGGACGCTGAAAGACGGACCCTCCTTCCTGACACGGCGGACACTCGGTGACCGCGGGACGTCCGCCCACCCAAGTAGATGACGGGTGGACGGGTTCTGTCTGGTTCTGCTGACTGGCGGGCCTGACAAGCATAATAAACATGGCGTTTGGTGTCACTCTTGACTTTCTTTCTGTGCAGCGGCAATTTGGTGGTGGAAAAACTTCAAATAGGAACGTCCATGTGAACTACTAGGGGGTTCCCTGCCAGCCTTCCCTGTCCTTTCTCTGCTGTCCGAGGAAGCTTAGTTTGCCCCAAAATGTGTGTGTGTGTGTGGGTCCCTAAGGGAGGCGGCCCATTTCAGCACCTTGTCTTATTGCCTGTTGGGGCGTTGACAGCAGGAGAAGTGTGTGTGCATGTGTGCGTCTGTGTGTCAAATGAAGTCAAACATCCAATCAGACGAGTTCAAACTGTATGACACCTTCCTGTTTTAAATCATTAACTTCCACCACACACACACAATTTGGGACTTATTGTGTTTGACAGTTTGGAATATGAATCACTATTTTGTAATTCATTCAATAAAGGCAAGTATATTGATAGATCATTCAAAGACATTTTTTTAACTTATTAAATATTACATTGTAATGTAAACATTCATGTATTGACTATTGAAGTGATCAAATACTTAAATTAATTATTTTAATCTATGTGTAAGAAAAAATAATAAATAATAGAAATACCAAAGCAAATCGAAAAATGGTCAACTTGTGAGAAAAGTAATACAAATATATTTCAATAAAAAAAGGAAAAGCAAACTGCAAATAAATTTTATTGTTATTCTTATTATTATTTCGTTAAAACAACAACAACAACAAAAATAAACATTAAAATATAGATTTATATATATTATTTATATATATTTATATAGAGAGACTTATAAAATATTCAATTCAATTTTTGTACTTAAATATTTCATTTAAGTTAATGAACTATAACGTATTGAATAAGTAAAATACAATAATGGGAATTATGATCATTTATTGTTATGAACGCACTACAAATAAATTGTATTATTACTATAATTACATATAATTACCATCCATTCATTTTCTATGCCGCTTATCCTCATTAGGGTCGCGGGTATGCTGGAGCCTATCCCAGTTGACTTTGGGCGGGAGGGGGGGTACACCCTGGACTGGTCGCAAGTCAATCGCAGGGCACTTATAGACAAACAAGGACATACAAGCATTGTGACAATTTAGAGTCGCCAATTAACCTAACATGCATGTTTTTGGAATGTGGGAAAACAAAACAAAACAACAAAATGTGAGTCAGCATTTTCAGCAAAGCAATTGCTTTTAATGATTGGATTCTACGAGGTTTAAATAAAAATATGACACTTTTTCATACAAGAACACTTTTGACTGGTAATGTTGGCTGGTTTACTGGATATTTCCTCCCAGTACAAACAGTTGCTAATTTGACTTCCACGTGGAGTGAATTTGTTTAAAGAGGCTTCCCTAAACACAAAAGTTAGCATTTTGGTGCGTGTGTGCAACTTCATGGAGGCAAATGTGTGTGTCCTTTAGCATGTGCACGTGTGTGCGTGTGTGTGTGTGTGTGTGTGTGTGTGCGTGTGCAGCATGTAATCACATCCAGACTTTGACGATCCATCAGCGGCTACAACGTCCAAACATGACAGACAAGAGAGGACGATCGTTAGTCAAAATGACAGCCTCGTTTGTCCTTTTCACACACGCACACACCCGCACACACACCTTCTGGGCCTCGATATGATGACTTGCTGATACAGAACTCCGTATCTCATTAATAATCAATCCATTTGATTTTTTGGCCATTTGAAATGGCTAGGACCATTAAAAATGAGCTGTGCGTCAAAAATGGCCCCCATGGGTCACACTTTGGACACCCCTTACAGATGTAGTGCTAAATAGAGATTATATTTGAATAGAAATTGTAAAAAAAATATATTATTATATATTAAAATGATATTTGAATATAAATAAACACAGTCAAATCAAATGAATGTAATAGAATGCATTAAAAGTAAAACTGCATCAACAAATGTAAATCCAAATCCAGAAATACATTATAAAAAAAATCCATCCATCCATCCATCCATTTTCTTCCGCTTATCCGAGGACGGGTCGCGGGGGCAGCAACCTAAGCAGGGAAGCCCAGAGGTCCCTCTCTCTGGCCACTTCGTCTACCGCTTCCCAGCGGATGCTGAGGCATTCCCAGGCCAGCTGAGAGACATAGTCTCTCCAACGTGTCCTGGGTCTTGCCTGAGGCCTCCTACCGGTTGGACTTGCCCTGAACACCTCCCCAGGAGGGCAGGGGCGCAAAGGAGCAGCGGTTCTACTCCGAGTCTCTCCCGGATGACAGTGCTTCTCACCTTCACCCTATCTCCACCCTGCGGAGAAAACTCATTTCGGCCGCTTGTACCTGCGATCTTGTCCTTTCGGTCACTACCCAAAGCTCATGACCATGGGTGAGGGTAGGAACGTAGATCGACCGGTAAATCGAGAGCTTTGCCTTTTGGCTCAGCTCTCTTTTCACCACAACAGACCGGTGCAGAGTCCGCATCACTGCAGACGCCGCAGCAATCCCCCTGTCCATCCCGCGTTCCATCCTTCCATCACTCGTGAACAAGACCCCGAGGTACTTAAACTCCTCCACTTGAGGCAGGACCTCATTCCCGACCCGGAGATGGCACTCCACCCTTTCCCGTGCGAGAACCATGGACCCGTACTTGGAGGTGCTGATTCTCATTCCAGCCGCTTCACACTCAGCTGCGAACCGATCCAGTGAGAGTTCAAGGTCACTGCTCGATGAAGCCAACAGGACCACATCATCTGCAAAAAGCAGAGATCGAGTCTTGCGGCCACCAAACTGGAACCCCTCAACGCCCTGGCTGCGCCTAGAAATTCTGTCCATGAAAGTAGTGAACAGAATCGGTGACAAAGGGCAGAACTGGCGGAGTCCAACCCACACTGGAAACGGGTCCGACTTATTGCCGGCATTGCAGACCAAACTCTGACACCGGTCATACAGGGAACGAACCGCCTGGATTAGGTGGTCCGATACCCCATATTCCCGGAGCACTCCCCACAGTATTCCCAGAGGAACACGGTCGAATGCCTTCTCCAAGTCCACAAAACACATGTAGACTGGTTGGGCGAACTCCCATGCACCCTCAAGAACCCTGCCAAGAGTATAGAGTTGGTCCATAGTTCCACGACCAGGACGAAAACCACACTGCTCCTCCTAAATCCGAGATTCGACTATCCGGCGGATCCTCCTCTTCAGAACCCCTGAATAGACTTTACCGGGAAGGCTGAGGAGCGTGATCCCACGATAGTTAGAACACACCCTCCGGTCCCCCTTCTTGAAAAGCGGGACTACCACCCCTGTCTGCCAGTCCAGGGGCACCAACCCCGATGTCCACGCGATGCTGCAGAGTTGTGTCAACCAAGACACGCCCACAGCATCCAGGGCCTTAAGGAACTCCGGGAGGGTCTCATCCAGCCCCGGGGCCTTGCCATCAAGGAGCTTTTCGACCACCTCGGTGACCTCAGCCCCAGAGATAGGCAAACCCGACTCAGAGTCCTCAGGTACTGCTTCCATGTTGGAAGGCGTGTTGGTGGGATTGAGGAGGTCTTCAAAGTATTCCCTCCACCGGTCCACAACATCTCGAGTCGAGTTCAGCAGCACACCGTCCCCACCATACACGGTGTTGACTGTGCACTGCTTCCCCCGCCAAAGACAGCAGATGGTGGTCCAGAATCTCTTTGAAGCCATCCGGAAGTCGTTTTCCATGGCCTCTCCGAACTCCTCCCATGTCCGGGTTTTTGCCTCAGCGACCGCCAGAGCTGCAGACCGCTTGGCCTTCCGGTGCCTGTCAGCTGCCTCAAGAGGACTATGGGCCAAGACGGCCTGATAGAACTCTTTCTTCAGCTTGACGGCATCCCTCATAACTGGTGTCCACCAACGGGTTCTAGGATTACTGCCACGACAGGCACCGACCACCTTACGGCCACAGCTCCGAAAGGCCGCATCGACAATGGAGGCACGAAACATCACCCACTCTTATTCAATGTCCGCTGCCTCCCTCGGAACATGGTCAAAGCTCTCCCGCAGGTGGGAGTTGAAACTCCTTCTGACAGGGGACTCTGCCAGGAGTTCCCAGCAGACCCTCACAATGCGTTTGGGTCTGCCAGGTCTGACATGCATCCTCCCCCACCATTGGAACCAACTCACCACCAGGTGGTAATCGGTTGACAGCTCCGCCCCTCTCCTCACCCGAGTGTCCAAAACATGTGGTCGCAAGTCCGATGACACAACCACAAAGTCAATCATCGAACTGCGGCCCAGGGTGTCCTGCTGCCAAGTGCACATGTGGACACCCTTATGCTTGAACATGGTGTTCGTTATAGACAATCCTTGACGAGCACAAGTCCAATAACAAGACACCGCTCGGGTTAAGATCAGGGGGGCCGTTCCTCCCAATCACACCTCTCCAGGTCTCACTGTCGTTGCCAACATGAGCGTTGAAGTCACCCAGCAGAACAAGGGGATCCCCCGAGGGAGCACTCTCTAGTACTTCCTCTAAGGACTCCAAAAAGGGCGGGTATTCTGAACTGCCGTTTGGTGCATAAGCGCAAACAACAGTCAGGACCCGTCCCCCCACCCGAAGGCGTAGGGAAACTACCCTCTCGTTTACTGGGTTAAACTGCAACGTGCAGGCTTGGAGCCGGGGGGAAACAAGAATTGCCACCCCTGCTCGTCGCCTCTCATTGCTGGCAACACCAGAGTGGAATGAAGTCCAGCCCCTCTCGAGAGGACTGGTTCCAGAGCCCTTGCCGTGCGTTGAGGTGAGTCCGACTATATCTAGCCGGAATTTCTCCTCCTCACGCACCAACTCAGGCTCTTTCCCCGCCAGAGAGGTGACATTCTATCAACAGCTAGCTTCTGTAGCCGAGGATCGGACCGCCAAGGCCTCTGCCTCCGGCCGCCACCCAGCTGTCTATGCACCTAACCCCTTTGGCCCCTCCCACGAGTGGTGAGCTCATGGGAGGGGGGACCCACGTTACCTTTTCGGGCTGTGCCCGACCGGGCCCCATGGGTGCAGGCCCGGCCACCAGACGCTCGCCATCGTGCCACGCCTCCGGGCCTGGCTCCCGAGGGGGACCCCGGTGACCCGCGTCCGGGCGAGGGAAAACGAAGTCCAATTGCATCATTCATCATTAGGGTCTTTTGAGCCACTCTTTGTCTGGTCCCTCCCCTAGGACCTGTCATGGGTGACCCTACCAAGGGCATGACAGCCCCCGACAACTTAGCTCCTAGGATCATTGGGACACGCAAACTCCTCCACCATGATAAGGTGGTGACTCAGGGAGGAGATAAAATAAATAAATAATTAAAGAAAGAAAGAAAAAAAAATCTAACAAATATAATACATAAATTATATTCATATTTACAGTATGTAAAATTATAATTGCCAAAATCACAATCAAATATTAAATGTAATAACATATACTGTACATTTAAATCAATCCTTAAAATAAAAATAAATTAATCTAACAAATGCACCTGCATTAATACATAATAATCATTTTAAACATTCAGGGCACATCATATTTCAAATTTTTAAATTTTTTTGCATGAATAAAATTGAAAATTGTGAAGATTGTAAAGAATTTCTAGATTCTAAATGCTAAAATAGAAATGTCATCAAAATACAATTACACAGATATTTATTGAATATAGAAATAAACAATAATAAATATATATACAATTATTAAAGTATTATTATACATAATGGCTTATTTAAAAACTCGTGCAAATTAGTTCATGTCTAGTTTTGCTGTAAATCGGCCCAGATCACCCCCCGGGAGGTGTACCAGTTGGCTGTGATCCAAATGTGAGGTGACGTCGTGCGTCGTGGAATCGGGACGGTGCTTTTTAGCGTGGAAAATAAAAACAGCTTGAAGCTGTCAAGCCGGCGTGGAAGAAAAAGTCGTCCAACTCAAACATTTCAAATCTTCGCGCCTTACGCTCCGCTTTTCCAGCTGTGACCCCAGCCCCTGCCGCCTCACGAGGGATCTGCACCGACCTCATTAAGGCGGTGAGTTCCACACACAAGAAAAGTGTAAAAAAGGAAGTCAGTGTATGTTGGGGAGGAGGGGTTGCTGGTGGATGGATGGGCAGCCACTTCTCTGCGATGCTTTATTAGTTTTTATGGCCCCAGAGACAGAGACGTGTGGAGGGAAAGAGTTATGACACTGCCCCCCCCAACACACACACACACGGTGGAAATTCATGTTTCCACACGGGTGCTGGTGGGGTTTTGGGGTTAGGTTGGGATTTTGGCCTGAGTGAGTTTGCTTTAAGTGAAAGGTCGCATTATTGCAGCTGCAAGGTCACCATTAACACACAGGAGCCCGCAGTACCTCAAACTAACACCAGGGGGTCCAAAAACAAGCGTTATGAAGAAAAAATGTTTTAACACAAACCCCCCCAAAACAACACCAGCAAAAAGTAGTAATAGTAAAGTATAGTAAATAGTAAATTCACAAATAAAAACAAATAATATTTAAATTAAATATTTAAAACCTATTCATAAATTAGTATAAAATAAATAAGCATCCATCCATCCATTTTCTATGCCGCTTATCCTCCTTAGGGTCACGGGGATGCTGGAGCCTATCCCAGCAGACTTTGGGCGAGAGGCGGTGTACACCCTGGACTGGTCGCCAGTCAATCACAAATAAATAAACAGTAAAAAATAATTATATATAATATATAAAAATATCTCCAAAAAGATAACAATATGTAAATAATAATTACAAAAAATAAATAATATAAATATTGTTAATACTGTACATAATAATATAGCTAGATAGATGCTTTATTAATCTCCAAGAGAAATAACAATAAATAATAATATACCATGTAACAATTAATAATATAATAAAAAAGGTGGGATAAGCTCCAGAATACTTGGGGACCCTAATGAGGATAAGCGGCATAGAAAATGAATGAATGAATAATTGTTAAATAAAATATTTAATAGCTATTAATTGATTGATTAATATGAAATAACTACACATAAAATAATACATATATAGATAAATATAACCAATATATTATGCACATAACAAAATCTTCTTTTCCTTTTGGCTTTAGAGACACGATCATCAAAATATAATAATATTTAATACAAATTTTAAAAATCATAAAAATATTATATAATGACATAATGCAAATTTATACTAAAAAACTGTAATATTATGACAAAAAACCCAAAACAAAATAAGATTGTAATTTTTGGAAAAAAATCAGTTGCGGGACAAGTTATAATTTTTAGAGAATAAAGACAAAGTATTATGGCAAAAAATAATAATCCATAGTTCCGTTATTGCCTAATCCTGACACCCTGGGTGGCGGTTGAAACAATAACAGTACACAACCTAGCTAGCTAGAGCCACAACCATGCAAAACAGGTGTTAGTGCATACACTCTCAATCAAATTCTTAAGACCAATTGAAAAATTGCTAGAATTGACCTTTTGCACATTTGGATCTGACGAGCCTGCACCACCCGAAGCTCCAGTGTTCTACTGAATGAAAAAGCACCCCAGATCATGATGGACCCCTCTCCACTGTGCCGGGTAGAGATGAATGTAGAAAACAATTTTTGAAATGATTAACAAGAACGGTGGAGCTACTCATTACTCAGTCCTACTGAGATGATTTTTTGTTCTGGTTTGGAGAGTTTTTTGTCATTTTTTAAGCGATGGTCTTAAACTTTTGATCAGTTGATAACATTTCAGTTTGTTTTCAATAAATGACTTTTTGTTACATTCCCCTTTTTTGTCTTTGCATTTTGTAGCTCTACTTAAAACCTCATTAAGATCCAAATGTGCAAAAGGTAAATTCTAGCAATTTTTCAACTTGTCTTGAGATTTTGATCGGGAGTGTACGTCCCACAGATTCTGTAACTATCTAGAGCTTTGTTATTGCATATTCTTGACATCCTATGTGGAGTTTAAAATAATAAGAGTAGAAAACCTAGCTACCTAGAGCTGCAACCTTGTGAATCTAAAACAGCACTATCTTGCCAAAAAAAACGATTTAACTCCAGTATTTTTTGGCCAGAGAAAAATTATTGCCTAATCCTGACACCCTTGGTGGCATTTCAAACAATAACAGAACAAAACCGGCTATCTTGTGCTGGAACCTTGTGACTCTGAAACATGTTTTAGCGCTATCTTGCTAAAAAAAAGATCATACATCCCGCAGATTCAGCAACCCCACAGGTTTCTGGGTCGGTGTGCTGTTATTGCTTAATCCTGCAAAGATTGGGGTAATGAACACCTCACTTTATTTGTATGTATTAACCAGAACACAGATAGAACTGAGGCACAGCAGCGTGTCCACACTAACCACACAACAGGCGTATTTAAAACAAATCTGCATGAGTCCGTAGTACTAACACCAGTCGGGTCATGGGTACACTGAGGTTTATCTCGTGGAATGTGCACGGAGTTGGTTCCACGGTCAAGAGACTGAACATTTTTAATCACCTGCAGGATTTAAAGGCAGACATTGTCTTACTACAAAAAACACGTCTAACAAAACACATCTATAGATGCACTTTCCACAACACACTTTCCACATGTGTACTCAGCCTGTTTCAACTCAAGGCAGAGAGGGGTAGCAATTCTCATCAACAAAAAATTCAACTTTCGCATTGACAACATACTCACAGACCCGCAGGGCAGATTTATCATATTTAAAGCTTACATACAAAATATGAAGTTATGCACTGCAAGCATATATGGACCAAATGTTGACGACCCTTCTTTTTTGTCACTCCTTTTTCAAATCACTCTATGATCACTCAGACTGCACACTCATTATTGGAGGGGACTTCAACATGGTTCTTGATCCGAGAGTGGACAGGCTGAGTCGCAATGGAAATAAAAGACAGGACCAATCCTCAGAGGTTGTTAAACAATACATGAAGGATTTTGGACTTTGCGATGCTTGGCGCTCTCACCATCCCACTGTTAAGGAGTACACCTTCTTCTCATCAGTCCACCACTCATACTCTAGATTTGATTATTTTCTAACCAGCAGCACACTGATGAGTAATATATCTAAAATCAAAATTCATCCCATCATTATCAGCGACCATGCACCAGTGTCACTTACACTGGTAAGTAATAAGAACAGTAAACCACCAACACGAAACTGGAGATTGAATACATCATTGCTCGAAGACTCTGAATTTATCAGTTACTTCAAGAGACAATGGTCTCTATACATAGAAAACAACGATTTACCAGGAACATCAGCGTGTGTTCTCTGGGAGGAAGGGAAGGCAGTAATGCGCGGGAAAATAATTTCATTTTCCTCTCAAGAAAAAGAAAGAGACTTTCAAAATATCAGTTTTGGAAGGTAAAATGAATAAAGGTTAGAGAAAATAACTCCTTTCATAATCCATCCAGACCAAACAGGTTTTATTAAAGGTAGACACTCCTCAACTAACACACGAAGATTAATTAACCTCATAGATTATTCTAACATACAGAATTTGGAAACTATTATCCTTTCTCTAGATGCAGAAATAGCATTTGACAGGGTAAACTGGAAATTCCTATTTAGGACATTAAATAAATTTGGGTTTGGACCGGGTTTAATTGATTGGATCAGAATATTTTATACCAACCCACAGGCATGTGTGAGGACCAATGATCAAACTTCTTCAAGCTTTAGCCTTCACAGAGGCACAAGGCAGGGCTGTCCGCTGTCCCCTCTACTGTTTTCCATATTTATCAAACCCTTAGCAGCGGCCATCAGACAACATGAAGAAATCAAAGGGATCACTTTAAGGGTATACCTGATGCCATAATACGGGAATATCCGATATTTGGGTATAAACATGTCACCCAAGTTGTCAGAGCTGACACAGTTGAATTACGTTCAGCTTTTGAAAACAACTGAGGGTGATCTTTTGCGGTGGAGACTACCCAAATCCCCAATCTACCCATATCACTCATGGGGAGAGTGGCTGCCGTCAAGAAGATGGTTTTACCGAAAATTAATTATTTGTTTTTAATGATACCCACCAAACCATCCTCCAACTGGTTCAAGTCACTGGACTCCCACATCTCTAAATTCCTTTGGAAAGACAAACCATCACGTATCAGCTTAAATAGGTTAAAACAAACCAAAGGCAGGGGTGTTTATAGAGCTTCTGGACTTTTCTCAGTATTTCTTAGCCAATCAACTGCAATATGTCTTCAAATGGCTCAAACCGAGTTATCCAGATGAGCCATGGCGAGATATAGAGCAAGCACTGTGTGATGATCTAGCAATCTGTGATCTACCATTCATCAGTTCAACCATTAAACATCATAAATGTTACAAAAGTATGAACATCAGCTCCACTCTGACAGCTTGGTGGGAATTTCTTAAAATAAACAAATGTTCCCTCTATCCATGTAAGCTGACACCCATCTGGAACAACCCTGACATCCTACAAAATAAAAGAATGATAAACTTTTCTCTCTGGAAAAACAAAGGGATAAAACACTTAGATAATATCATAGTAGAAGGAAAGTTTGTGTCATTTGATACGCTCACCTCCCAATATGGAATCAGCAGCACCAAATTTTTAGAATACCACCAAATCAAATCTATAATAGGAAAAAAATACACGCCCAATCAATTGAACCTGCAAATGCCAACCAAGGTGGCAGAATTCTGTAACCTCTGCGCCCCAAAGTTATTATCAAAAATATATAGGCTTAACAATAAAGCAGAAGATTTAATACACCTACCGACTGCAAAATGGGAAACAGACCTACTCAGTAATTTGGATCAAAACACATGGATACAAATATGTTCAAATACATTTAAAATGACGAAAAACTTAAATCTACAGCTGATTCAGTTCAAAATTCTTCATAGGACTCATTATACAGGACAAAGGATGTTCAAGATGGGTCTCACAAAGTCAAATATTTGCTCACAGTGCACAAATAACTCTGTTGATAACTATATACATGCTGTGTGGTATTGTGCTCCTGTCCAAAGGTTTTGGCTTCAGGTATGTGAGGAGCTGTCCACTTGGTCCAGATGTAATATTCCAGCACACCCCACATTGTGTTTACTTGGCCATTTAGGTGGCATCAATATCGATAATAACACCTCACGTATGGTCCTTACTGCGTTATGCATCGCAAAGAAAACTATTCTCATGAATTGGAAAACAAAAGCCAATCTAAGTATGAACCAATTTAGGAACCTTTTATTAGATCATATCTCTTGTGAGACAATGTCTAGCTCTTTAAACAATCAATTGGACCAATCTCATTCACTCTGGTCCCCGGTGATTAGCTCTTTCACTTCACTCTGAGAGTTGGGCGGCTGGCGAAGGTGCCAGGGGCATACGGGCCGCAGGGGGTCCCTTGGGGAGGAGGGCTGGGCTACGCTGCTCTGCGGGGGACCGGTGTTTATCTCTATAGAGGCTGGGGTAGGTCTGGTGCCGAGGCGACCGGTTGGTGGAGGGGAGGGAGACCGTGGGGTGGGGCCTGGGTCGTGGCCGTCGGGTGGCTGGGCTGGCTGGGTGTGGGTGGGGCGGCGCTCCTGGGCCCTGGGTTCCGGGGGCTGCCTCTACCCGGATGTGGGAGTGGGGGCGTATCTGACCCCCAGGGGCATGTGGGTTGGCCCGGACTCGCTGCTGCGGGGGTGGATGGGTGCGCGTCCCAGTGCTGGATTATTGCCTGGGAAGACCTGGGTTGGGGGAGTGTGCATGGGGTTTTGCGGGTGTGGGTTTGTGTGCGCGAGTGCAGGTGTGTGTCAGTGTGTTTGTGTGTATGTTGTATGTTGGGTACAGGGGATTCAACAGGGGTGTGGGCACTGGGGGCAGTGGTGGAGGGTGAGGTGTGTGATTGTGCCTGGAGGCTTGCTGCCTCTCCGAGTGGTGGGGTGTGTTGCCTGGGTTCCTTTTGGATACGGGGTGGGGATGGCGGTGGTGGTGTTCGGAATCTCCGGCGGAATCTCCTACAGTGGCGCGTATGGTGGCTAGTGTGTGACATCTGGGTGAGGCTGCTCCCGGACTGCGGTCGCTGGGCGTCCGGGGCCTACGGATGGCCTCGCCTCGTGCCGGCCCCTGCCCCGCGGTGGGTCCCAGGAAACAGGGGTGCCGACTGTCAAATGGCTTGTCCTCTGGGAGGGAAATTATATATTTTTTTCCCTCCCAGTCTTACTATCACTTGCGCCCACGCCCCCCCACTCCCTGCAAACAAGCACATAGAATCTTGGGGAGTGCACGTGCTCCATGGGTGTGTGGCAGGGGGGGGTCACAAACATGACCTCCTTCCGTGATGCCCTGGGCGCCGCAAACTCCCCAGTTTTAATTACACTTATTCACTATACATAGACTCACAGACACCTCACATTCATTTTTGGGGTGCCAGGACTCGTGTCACAGGGTGGGCAGAGCTACTCAGCCGTGCTAAGCCGGCGGAGTGGTTCTGCCCATGGTGTCACGTAGTTTCGGCTCCTCAATTTTTACTGCCTACACACACATCTCACACCTCATAACACTTTTAGTTGGGTGGGGGGGCGGGGATTAGAGGGTCCTATTACACCCCTGTTTTCTTGGACGCTCCCTGGGGCGGGGGACG
>QODF01000184.1:1356789-1385385 GCA_024372805.1 Oostethus manadensis
TCATTGTTCAAGAGGTTCTGTTTCTTTTCTCGTTGTTTCTCTTGTATGTTTATCATTATTAGTACATATGTATGTATGTGTGTATACATATATATGCACACTGTATGTGTGTGTATGTATGTATGTACTGCATGGATATGTGTATGTGCACAGTATGTGTATGTATACGTGTACGAATATGTGTATATGTATGTATGTATGTATGTATATATAAATATATATATGTGTGTGTGTTTATATATGTATGTGTGTGTGTATGTATATATATGTATATATATATATGTATATGTATATATATATATATATGTATATGTGTGTGTTTTAATGTGTGTATATGTATATATATATTAGTATTATCTTTATTATATAGTTTTTCCCCCTTTATTTTTGCTCATTTTGCTCTGTGACTGTTCTGGTTGTTGCTGAAATTGTGATTATCATGGTTGTTTAAAATATGGTTGAAATATGTTTGTGAGGTTCTTCTGCACCCTTTCTTATATCCCCCACCCCACCCCCCACCCGTCCCTTTTCAGGTCAGGTCCGGCATCGAAATGTGGTGCAACAAAATTCATAATAAACGCAGTCAAATGTCAAGGGAGACTCATTTGGATTATGAAGTCTCCCTTGGCAAATAAATTTTGCTCAGCATTTAAAGGCATCTTGACTCCCATTCAGCTGTTACGATGCTGGACAAGAAAAAAAATAAATAAAAAATCCTGCAAAGACGCACGAGAAGCCATCTTGAAACTAAATGTGCAGCGCTGTCTACAGTAGAGGCCAGCCTTGGATCAGCAGCAAGGGCTTCATCATCGGGATTGCACTGGAAAGAGGAGCGCACATCCAGATGTTTTCGGAGCAGAGGGAAGACAATTAAGGCTCATGAGTGAAGCAAACAGGCCGGAACCGCAATGACGGGAGTAAAAGGCGTAACGACGGGACCGCATTTTTTATGGGTGAATGCAGGGTAGCACGCTACGCTAATGGAAAGGATGCACCGTGCTGATCAAGGTCTTCAAAGATGGGGGGGGGGGGTGCACCAATGATAATTAGGCCAGAAAACTATGAGGACAGGCTGCTCCGATTTGAAACTTTGAAAAAGAAGAATCTGAAGCCGAGCCCAAACTAGGCAATCATGTGATCTGCTGGTGCCATCTGGAAAAGATGGGGCCGCAGGGTTCCTCGCTGATGTTTGTTTGAATTATTATTCCTGATCCTACACCAACACACTTATGATAAATCGTCCCAAATAATCCACTTACAAGGACGGCTTTTTATTTTGATTTTTTCACTCCTCCTCCTCCTTCTTTTCTTCTCAATCTCATTCGAAATTGAAAGCAGATCAGACGGTGCCGTCGCTGCAATGAGAGCGGGGAAAACCTCGGGTGGCCTAAAAGCCGTTTTTTTATTGGCCCACATCACAGTCAAAAAAATCATTTAACAAAAAAACTAAAAAAAAAACTTTTCATTAATAAAGCTCAAAAATTAAGAGACAAAAAATAGTAATTCAACATTTTTACGAGAACATTATGAGGAAAAATAACGCTCTATTGTGACTCAGGTTAGTGTTGTGTTTTATACTTTCCCTATCTTGGTGCTGCAGTCCATGTTCTTACACTTCTTTGATATTGCCCTGCAGATGCTGACACACCCTGAGCTGGGCGGAGCTACTGGAGCCCTGCAGCTGGCACTCATTAGTCAGGCTTATTACCACCTCAGCTGCTGCCGGTAGTTGCTGGATTATTCTCCGTTGGTTGTTCCCACAGATAGTGCGTGTTTGTTCTCCAGTGTTCCGCTGTGTACCTTCTCACCTGCTGCAGGGCTACCATTCGGGATTCATCTCCTCCATCTCAGCCCAGCCCAGTACTTCCGTCCGGCTCAACTGGTAGTGTCTTCATTCTATTTCAGTGTTTTGTTCCCTTTGTGATTTTTTCCAGGGTGTCTCCAATATTTTTTGCACCGTCGCCTTGAGTTCTTGTTTCGGCCTGTTTTGCGACATTAAAAACACTTGTCCTGCTGGAACTGCCTTTGTCTCTGCATCCTCGGGGTCCATCCACTAATTACTTGATAATTTAAACGTGACAGAATAATCCACCCATTTTGGGACCCTGCAGAGCATGAGCATCTCCAACTTGCCTTAAAAGCCCATGGTCAGACTCTGGGCCGTCATGAAGAGACTTCAGAGGACCTAACTGCCCTGGTAAGGGACATGCACGCCCGGATGACATCAGCTGACCCTGCCTAACCCGTGACCGTGGCCCCACCAGCCCTCTTTTCCACCAGCCATCTTCCTCGGGAGCCTAACTTGCCTCACCCGGCAAAGTATGAGGGGGACTTTGGGAGTTGTCAGCTGTTCATACATCAATGCTCACTCATTTTCAAGAAATAACCACTAACCTACTCCACTGAAGCTGCCAAGGTATCCTATATGATGGGCGGGCCGCCAATTGGGCTATGGTGTTTGGGGAGAGTAGGCCTGAGCTCCTCTCCAGTCTACCACTTTTTGTTAAAGAGCTCAAGAGTGTGTTCGACCACCCAGTAAGAGAGCGAGAGGCAGGCTACCGTCTAGCGGCTCTACGCCAAGGGACCTGTTCGGTGGCGGACCATTCAATTTCCTTCCGCACCCTGGCAGCGGAGAGCGGGTGGGGTGAGAAGGCCTTGCGGAGCACCTTCCTATCCAGCCTCCACTCCCGCCTGCAAGATGACCTGGCTGTCAGGGATGAGACTCAGACTTTGGAGGAGCTCATCTCTCTCTCTGCGTTAACGCAGCCGACAGCGTAGGATGGAGCCTACACAAGCCTCGAACTTACCCCTGCCGTCAGTCTACGTGGAGCCGTCAGCCTCTCTGCTGGCGCCGTTTCCGCCGCCGGGTTCTTCTCCGGAGGTTACCGAGGACACGTTGCCCATGCAGCTTGGAGCCAACTGACTTTCAGCAGCAGAGAGGAGTCGCCGGGTGTGTTTCCACCTTTGCCTGTACTGCGGAGCAGCAGACCACGTCATTGCTAAGTGCTCCCTCCGTCCGGTTGTTCGGCTTTCAATCCCCACCCAGGAGATTCCTAGGAGCAAGCGGCCGTCTCTTCCACCTCCTTCGTCCACATCTGTTGTTGGACGGCTTCAAATTGAAGGTACTCTGTCCTGGGAGGAGGGGGGAGTCTTATTCTGTATGTGCTCTGGTTGACTCAGGTGCGGATGAGAATTTGATTGATTGTGGGTTAGTAGAACAGCTTGGGATTCCCACAGAGCCCATAAATAGGTGTAAGAAGGTTCGGTCGCTCGACGGGCGCCTCCTAGCTAACGTTACCCACCAGACACGCACCGCTTCTCTTTTACTCTCCGGCAATCACCACGAGTCTATTTCATTTTTTATTATGTCATCACGTTCTGCTCCTGTCGTGTTAGGTCTTCCATGGCTTCGACGTCACAGCCCGCTCATCAACTGGGTTGCTCTTAAGATAGATAACTGGAGCACATTCTGTTAATCACACTGTCTCCGGTCTGCCTCGCCTTCCGTCACCACTTCCAACGGGTCCTCATTTGACACCCCAGATATTTCTCGGGTCCCGAGAGTATCATTCACTCCGTAAGGTCTTTCGTATTGATCACGCCATGTCACTCCCTCCTCACCGTCCGTATGATTGTGCGATAGATCGTTTACCTGGTGCTCAGCTTCCCTCCTCGTGTCTGTACAACATCTCGCAGCCTGAACAGAGGTCCTTGGAGGAATAGATTTCCTCTTCCCTTATTGCCGGGCACATTCGTCCTTCTTCTTCCCCCCTGGCGGCAGGTTTTTTCTTAAGAAGGATGGCTCATTGCGTCTTCGTATAGACTTTCGCGCACTCAATAAGATTACTATTCACAACAGATATCCCCTTCCTCTACTCGACTCCGCCTTCACTCCGCTTCATAATGCCGTTATTTTTACCAAACTGGACCTTCGTAACGCCTACCATCTTTTCAGGATGAGAGAGGGGGACGAGTGGAAGACGGCCTTTAACATTCTCTTAGGCCACTTCGAGTACTGCGTCATGCCTTTTGGCCTCACTAATGCTCCTGCAGTTTTTTAGTGTCTCAATAATGGTGTTCTTTGTGACATGTTAGGTCGGTTTGTGTTTGTTTATTTAGATGACATCCTTATTTTTTCCTCCTCGTTACAACAGTCATCACGTTCGGCTCGTTCTTCAGAGGTTAGTAGAGAACCGGTTATACGTCAAAGCTCAAAAGTGCTTATTTCACGTGTCGTCTTTGCCTTTTTGGGTTTTATCCTGGAGAAGGGGCTGGTTAGACCCGACCCAGCTAAGATCCAGGCTGTGGTTGACTGGCCCACTCCTACGTCCAGAAAGCTGTTGCAGAGGTTCCTGTGGTTTTCCAACTTTTACCGGCACTTTATTCGGGATTTTAGTAAAGTTGCCGAGCCTTTGAACAAGCTGACATCCTTTATGGTGCCATTCACATGGACACAAGAGGCCGACCGGGCTTTTCGACGCCTTGAGGTGTTTCACTTCCGCTCCAGTTCTTATCCATCCTAACCCCTCCCTTCCGTTGTTGAGGTGGACATGTCCGACACGGGAATCGGCGCCGTGCTTTCCCAGTGCTCCAGCTCGGACCAACGGCTGCACCCCTGCGCCTTTCTCTCGAGGCGTCTATTGGCCGCTGATCGGAACGATGATGTTGGCAACAGGGAGCTATTGGCGGTGGTCCTGGTCCGCCAGGAATGGAGGCACTAGTTGGAGGGGTCGTCCCTACCCTTCACCATCTACACGAACCACAGGAACCTTTCCTACATCCGCTCAGCCCACCGCCTCAATCACCGTCAGGCACGATGGTCCCTTTTTTTTCACCAGGTTCCACTTTACACTCTCCTACCGTCCTGGTACCCGCAATGGAAAGCGAGATGCTCTTTCCCGGATGTATGCGCCGCCTGTTGAGGACGCCAGTCTTGAACACATCCTTCCGCAGTCCCGGATCCTTGGTGCCGTCTAGTGGGAGGTGGAGAGGCGTGTCATGGAGGCTAGGAGGGACATTCCCCCCGCCCATTGGATGCCCCGCGGGGAGACTGTTTGTTCCACGCGACCTTTGTGCAGAAGTCCTAACGTTGGATCACAGTTCCAAGCTTGCTTGTCATCCCGGAGATAGACGTACTGCTTTCCTCCTGTTTTGGTGGCCCACCCTTCACTCGGACTCAAAGAGCTTTGTCGCGGCCTGTTCTGTTTGTGCCAGAGGCAAGTCCTCCCGCCGGGCTCCTGCTGGACTATTGCTGCCCTTCCCCATTCCTTCTCGCCCATGGTCTCACATATTGCTGGACACCCTGCCTCTAGAGGTTTTACTGTCATACTTTCCATAGTGGACAGGTTTTCTAAATTCACCCATTTCGTCCCTCTTCGCAAGCTTCCATCTGCTCTTCAGACCGCCAAGCTTCTGGTCTAGCATGTGGTCTGCCTCCATGGCATCCCCTGCAACATGGTATTTGACAGGGGTCCACAGTTTTCCTCCTCCATCTAGAGGGCGTTCTGCAAGGCTCTGGGAGCTACTGCCAGCCTATCCTCAGGTTACCACCCTCAATCGAATGGTCAGACTGAACGTGTCAACCAAGACCTGGAGGCCGCCCTTCGGTGTGTGTGCCACCAAAATCCCACATCCTTGTCCTCTTTCCTGCCTTGGGTAGAAAAAGCTCATAACACCTTATTGTGTTCTTCCACTGGCATGTACCCATTTTATGTGGTTTATGGCTTCCAGCCAGCTGTATTTTCTCCCAGGAATTTGGATGCTCTGTTCCTTCAATGGCCACCCATCTCCGCCGTATCCATCGTGTGTGGAGAGACACCAAAGCCGCCCTGGTCCGCACAGTCCGGCGCAATGAGAGATTGGCCACCCGCCGTCAAACGCCAACCCCAGACTACACATCGGGTCAAAGTGTGGTTGTCATCGCGGGACCTTCCCTTGGCGATAGAACGAAGAAAGTTGGTGCCGAGGTATGTGGGTCCATTTGAGGTTGAGCAGATGGTGAACCCGGTGTCAGCCAAGTTAAAAATTCCTCGCTCTCAAGTCCTATCCTGTATACCATGTATCTCGTCTCAAACCTGTTACTTCCTGCGACCTCAATCCTCCGCCAGTGCCTCCTTCCCCACGGTTAATTGAGGGTCACCCCGCTTTCACCGCCAAAGCCATACTAAACGCCAGGAGACGCAGTAGGGGTGTCCATTATCTTATCGACTGGGAGGGTTACGGTCCCGAGGATCGTTCATGGATCCCTCTGTCCCTTATTCCTGACCCTCAGCTAATTTCAGAATTTTACCGTAAATTCCCGGACAAACCGGGATGTGTCCGTTGAGTTGGGGGGAGGTGGGGGTACTGTCATACTCCACTGTGACTCAGGTTAGTGTTGTGTTTTATACTTTCCCTATCTTGGTGCTGCAGTCCATGTTCTTACACTTCTTTGATACTGCGCTGCAGATGCTGACACACCCTGAGCTGGGCGGAGCTACTGGAGCCCTGCAGTTGGCACTCATTTGTCAGGCTTATTACCACCACAGCTGCTGCCGGTAGTTGCTGGATTATTCTCCGTTGGTTGTTCCCACAGAGTGCGTGTTTGTTCTCCAGTGTTCCGCTGTGTACCTTCTCACCTGCTGCAGGGCTACCATTCGGGATTCATCTCCTCCGTCCCAGCCCAGTATTTTCATCCAGCTCACCTGGTAGTGTCATGCTATTTCAGTGATTTGTTCTCTTTGATTTTTTTCCACGGTGTCTTCAGTATTTTTTGCACCGTCACCTTGAGTTCTTGTTTCAGCCTTTTTTGTGACATTAAAAACACTTCGTCTCTGCATCCTCGGCGTCCTTTCACCAATTACTTGATATTATTCGTGTTACTGTCATTATTACTATTTATTTTAGTATTAATGTTTATCCTTGTATGACATGATTACTTTTGGATGACACGGTTATAGTATTGTTGCAGTGTTTGGATGATGTCATTAAAGTTTTGAAGTTATTTCTGTGTAATTCCATTTTCAGTTATTTTGTTGTTGTTTTCGGATGACATTACGCAAATATCATTGTCGTTTTTTATTGTTTGGTATTAGTAGTTAAGTTGATTTTTTTTCCTTGTTTTTCTATGACATGAGTCAACTTTTACAGTTATTTTTGTATGGCAAGATTACATTTTTGTAGTTATTATTGGATGATGTAATTACATTTTTTAATAATTACATATGATATAACTCAAATTACATTTCATTATTAAAGTTGTTTTTGTAGAAAAGTATTAGATGTATGTTTTTTTGGGATGAAGTGATTTAAATTTTTCAAATTTCATTTTGGGATCACATAATTAGATTTTCATACATTATAAGATGACAATTATAGTATTTATATATTAGTATGACATAATTAGATTTTGTGTGGTTATATTTAGATAAAATTGTTTTTTTTAGTATGATGCGATTAGATTTTGTGTAACCTTACTTTGGGATGACAAAATTAGAATATTTTTGATTACATAAATTTTTTTTGTAATTTTTTGATTTGTTTTATTTCTGGATGATATGATTAGATATCTGTAGTTATTTTTGGATGACATAATTTCCTTTTTTAAAATTCATTTTGTATAATATGATTACATGTATTCAAAAATTAATTTTTGGATGACATAGTTATAATACTATTAGTTTATTATATAATATATTATTTTTGGATTACACAATTTCAATATTTTGTAATCTTTGTGTGACAAATATATATATATATTTGTCATTTATGGATGCAATTATGTATACATTTGCTGTCATTTTTGGATGAAAATTATTTTTTTTGTCAGTTTTGGTTGACATAACTTGATTTCTGTAGTTATTTTTGAATAACAAGTTAATTTCAAAAAACATTTTCTTTAAACATTTATGAAACACATAATTATATTATCAGTTTATCATATAACATTACTTTATTTGTTATTTTTGTACCACATAATAGGATTTTAAACGTTATTTTTGGATAACATAACTATAATATGTTAGATATTTATTATATTTAGACCTTTTTTGTCTGACAGGATTTTTTAAAAATAATTATTATTGGACGGCATGATCAGAATATTTTAGTTATTTTAGTACCACATAATTAGATTTTTGTAGCTATTTTTGGATGACATAATTATAAATGAGGCATATTTTACATTTCTTCATAGATCCTGAAGTCCGGTGGTAGAGATTGGAAAAAATCATGACCTCGGTTTGTGCCATTCGTCAATCCTTCGGGGTCAAAGACAGAAAGCCTTTCTGCCTTTGCCTTTGCCTTAACAGAGGGATTATATATTATATTCCACTCAGAGGAACAAACTCTGAGGCAGAGCGCCTCCATTGGTGACAACAGAAAAGCTGTGATGTGGGTCGAGCTTTTGGCCGTCATCTGGATTCCATTTCGGTGCTGAAACCCGGTAGACTTGGACTTGGAGGAGGAAGAGATGGAGGAGATAACCCCCCCCCCAAAAAAAGGTGTGAGATGAGAGACGCGTGACACACGAGTTGCGTCGGAATGCGGCTTCCCGTGTGCACGGCCGACAGGAAGCAGTGCTGCCATGTCTCCTTTTCTCTGCAATCCCTCAGCCCGGGGGGCTGGGCCTCCACCCACCGAGGTGCCAGCTCCAATCTCCTCAGGGGAAGTGGGGGGGGGCGCGGGTCCTTTTTGGTCCTGCTGCGATGAGATGAGCTTTACGTGTTCTTTTGACGCCTTCAAGAGATGGCGCTTCCTGCCCCTGCTCTACAGCAAATTATTCACCCGAATTTGTATTCAATTCGTCTCATGAAATACAATCATCTTATTTTCTATTTTCTTTGCCATGAACGCATTTTTCTCATGTCATCATTATTGTTATCTTTTTATCAACATGATGGGATGTTTTTTTTACATCATTACATTTCTAAAAATACTTGGTATGGCAATGGGCCGTCCCAATGGTGGCATTTAGGACAACCAAAGTGTAAAAATGTAGCAAAAATTACATGATTACGTAGATGTTGGACTTGTTTTTGTGTGACGTAATTACATTTTTTTCAAATATATTTGTGAGACATGACTAAATTAAATTAAATTAAATATTTTAGGATGACAGACTTGTATTTTTTGGGGGTTATCACATGTGCTTTAGTGAGTCTTGTATGCCATACAATTTTTTCAAATTTATTTGTAACACATCGTTATATTAAATCAAAATATTTTTGGATGACACACTTGGAATTTCTTTAATCTTTTTGCATGACAAAGTCACATCTGTTTTGACATCATTTGGTTTTATTTTGTTTTTTTTAACGATATATATTACAATATGACAATACAACGATATATTATTACAATAACCATTATGAGAAAAATATCATTTTATTTGCATAATGGGAAAATTTAAAAATGTTATTTTTTAATTTTATTTTTTGCAATATAATGAGAAGCAAAACAAAGTTGTAATATTTCTGAAATTAAGCTGGACAAAAAGTCAAAATAATATAAAAAGAAAAACTGCCAAAAGAAAGTTGAAATAGCTGCAAAATAAAAAAAAATTTAAAAAACTACAGAAATGGAAGAAAAGCATAAAAATAATGGAAGTCAAAATATTAAGAGAAAAATATTATATTATAAGAAAAACTTGACGAAAATTTCACAAGAATTATTATTAGAAAAAATATCATTTTATTTACCCCGCCCCCTCCACATACAGCTCTCCATTTCATAGCAGTGTTAGGCAATGCCTCTAAACTCAAGTTAAGACTTTTATTCCCATAAAGTTTCGTTTTTACTCTCGTATTATGACTATCTTTTACTCCTAAATTCACAACATTATTGTCAAAATTTTACAACTTAGTTCTCCAAATGTTGATGATTTTAATGTTTCATTTAACAGGCATTGCCCGGGACAGCAATAAACACGGGGGACTTGTGTGACCATGGGCCTGGGTCAAAGGTTATATTACAACTTTTTTTCTCATAAAATTTCGATTTTAAATCTTGTAAATTTACGACTTTAAATCTCATAATATTTCAACTTTTTTTCTAATAAAATTACGACTTTTAATATCGTAATTTAGTACTCTAATGTTGTAGACCACCTTCAACTGCGCCTCACCAATGGGCGTGTTAGGACACATTTTGCAGTTTTGTGCCAGTAAGTAAGTACGCCTCCGTCCCTCCTACCGGCGCTAGTGGCAAAGAGGGAGGAGAGAAGGCATAACTGGGTTTCACCAATCAAATGAGCTCCTCACCTTTAAATGCTTCGCAGGTGAAGCGAATTGCAAGTTTTGTTGAATATGGATGGAGACACTGGATGACGGCCAAACCTCTCCCAGACGGAAAGTGATGTTTTGGTCCGGGAGGTCCAAGCTCGCAGTGGCCGAATATATGGTCACGCAAGCAGACCTCCACGGGCTGATGATGCAAAAGTGGCCTGAGAGGAGATTACAAGTATCGTAAATCAGATTTGCCGTGACGTACTGAGAACCTTTGCGCCGTGGAAAAAAAGGTTCAGTGGTGTCAGAAGAAGCAAAAGAAAAACTATCACAGCACCGGAGGCACACGGTGGCCACCGGTAAGGTAAGCATTTTTTACCCCCTAATAAAGACACTCGTATTTAGTAGCCTATATTTTAAATATGTAATATAATATGTATATGTAATATGAATAAACCAAAACTATGCATAATGGGGATGAAATCCAAAGCAAGTGTGCGTAAAAGATGCATTTCCAAGCTGGTGGTCTCGCCCAGATGAACTTTATTACCCAATTCTTTATCATCATTGTTGCAATTCTCATTTACACAATCAAAGATGTCCTTATGATGCAATACAATATGTTTTTACAATGAACCACATCCATATCAGATCCACTGGCCACCGATGATGATGATGATGATGAGGAGGGGGGCAGCGATTCGCGGACAGATGAGGTGGAGACGGCGTGACAGAGATAGACGGGACAGTCATACAAAATGTATGTGCTGATTCAGATAGTTACTTTAAACAGTGGTTGTTGTGATTATTAAATGCATTCAAATGTGCCTGACATTGTGTAAACCTGCCCGTGGGGTTTTGGTGACGTGTGCGCACTAGTCAGCCAAATTACCGCTAGACCGGCTGCGCTTCGCTTTGTGTCAAGAGTAGACCAGGCTGGAGCAGGCGAGCTTTCAGCGCACCTCCGGCGAAGCCTTTTGGCACGAAATTGTTACTACGCCAGGCTGAATCAGCCAGCACCTCCACCTGCTGCGCCGCCACACCCATCGCGGCACGCCTCAGCCTACCAAATTGCCAAATTGGCTGAGCACTGTGTTACGCCAGACAAAATTACCACTATGCAGCCTGCGCCACGCTGAGCCAAGCTGCACAAACCCCAAAATTAGAGCTCTTAATCTCAAAATCGTAATTTTAAAAATGTTTTTAATGTGGTCCTAATACGGCATCGTAGAATGTATCACCCCAAATTCAATACAGAAAGCAGTGAGAGTGAAAGTACTCAAACAGCTGAAAACACTTAGCAAAATATTGGAAAAACACTACGTCAAGATCAAAGACGCTTGCGAACATTTGGAAAAGCCTGTCACGAGCCGTCTGTCCTCTCAACCTCGGATTTTCAGTTGGGTGTGGAAGTGGAAGTGTGCTCTGACAAGACGGACAGAGAAACAAATATGGAGCAGCAGATGCAAAAAGCAAGTCATAACGTTTCATATTGTTCTCGTTAGGCCTTTGCAAATCACGCATTTGTTCTTTGCTCTTCGCACTGCACACACACACACACACCCCCACGCACGCACACATGTCACACACATCCTTCACCAAACACATCGCTGGATCCAGCCTTGCAGACATTTCCGCTAAATAATGCAAACTCAAGTTTGGAAACACTGCCATTGGATAGCATGAGAACATGTCTCCAAACTTTTGACTGATTCTGGAATGGGATGAGGTTCCCCCCATGCTGATGAAGTTAGCAAAAAAAAGACTATTATTGCTATTACCTCCACACTTGTCTCTTTTTCCCACCTTTTTTAATATATACTATTACATGTATACAATATTTGAATTTTTTTTATATATGCTGTAATATACTATTCAAATTTTTAAAAATAATTCATCATAATGTTATGACTTTATTTCCATAATACAGCAAAGTCAAAACGACAAAAAAACCCAACAAAAACAGCAGCAAGAAATCTGTAGTAATTTTACAATTTTACAAAAATTAAGTCAAAATATGAAGAGAAAAAAAATAACAAGAAAAATTCATCATTCTAAGAATAAACAATGTCATTCTAACAGCATCAAGTTGAAACATTACAGAAAGAATACTTTTTTTTAAAGTCGCAGTAATATGAGAAACAAAACAAAATTTACATTTTTGGAAAATCGGGTTGGGGAAAAAGTGATAATATTATGGGAATACAGTCCAAAGATGTCATTATTTCTTTATTTATTCATATAATACAAATATTAATTTGTTTTTTTATTTCTTTTATTCAAATTGTACTATTGGAACGTGAGACCCCGAGGTATTTAAACTCCTCCACTTGAGGCAGGACCTCATCCCCGACCTGGAGATGGCACTCCACCTTTTTCCGGGAGAGAACCATGGACTCAGATTGGAAGGTGCTGATTCTCATCCCAGCCGCTTCACACTCAGCTGTGAACTGATCCAGTGAGTATAGAGTTGGTCCACAGTTCCACAACCAGGACGAAAACCACACTGCTCCTCCTGAATCCGAGATTCGACTATCCGGCGGATCCTCCTCTCCAGAACCCCTGAATAGACCTTACCAGGAAGGCTGAGGAGTGTGATCCCACGATAGTTAGAACACACCCTCCGGTCCCCCTTCTTGAAAAGCGGGACCACCACACCGGTCTGCCAGTCCAGGGGCACCGACCCCGATGTTGACGCGATGCTGCAGAGTTGTGTCAACCAAGACACGCCCACAGCATCCAGGGCCTTAAGAAACTCCGGGCGGATCTCATCCACCCCCAAGGCCTTTCCACCAAGGAGCTTTTTGACCACCTCGGTAACCTCAGCCCCAGAGATAGGGGAAGAGTCCCCAGGGACTGCTTCCATGTTGGAAGACATGTCGGTGGGATTGAGGAGGTCTTCAAAGTATTCCCTCCACCGGTCCACAACATCTCGAGTCGAGGTCAGCAGCACACCGTCCCCACCATACACGGTGTTGACTGTGCACTGCTTCCCCCTCCTGAGATGGCGGATTGGTGGACGAGAATCTCTTCGAAGCCATCCGGAAGTCGTTTTCCATGGCCTCTCCGAACTCCTGCCATGTCCGAGTTTTTCCTCAGTGACTGCCAGAGCCGCAGACCACTTGGCCTGCCGGTACCTGTCAGCTGCCTCCAGAGTCCCATGGGCCAAAACGGCCTGATGGGACTCTTTCTTCAGCTTGACGGCATCCCTCACCACTGTGTCCACCAGCGGGTTCTGGGATTACAGCCACGACAGGCACCGACCACCTTACGGCCACAGCTCCGATCAGCCGCATCGACAATGGAGGAACGAAACATCGCCCATTTGGACTAAATGTCCGCTGCCTCCTTCGGAACTTGGTCGAAGCTCTCCCGCAGGTCGGAGTTGAAACTCCTCCTGACAGGGGACTCTGCCAGACGTTCCCAGCAGACCCTCACAATGCGTTTGGGTCTGCCAGGTCTGACCAGCATCCTCCCCCACCATCAGAATCAACTCAACACCAGCTGGTGATTGGTTGACAGCTCCGCCCCTCTCTTCACCCGAGTGTCCAAAATATGTGGCCGCAAGTCAGACGACACAATTACAAAGTCAATCATCGAACTGCGGCCCAGGGTGTCCTGGTGCCAAGTGCACTTGTGGACACCCTTATGCTTGAACATGGTGTTCATTAGAATCAGAATCAGAAAAATCAGAATCAGAACAATTTTGCCATTGTAAGTAAACAATTCACGAACTAGAACCTTTCTTTGGCGGCTCAGTGCGACGTAGAATCCCAAGTAAACATAGAGCATTAAATAAACATAGAACTAACACTAAAACCTCATGCACCAGCTCACGTGAGATGGACAGACAGATTGGTGCGGCGTCTGGAGTGATGCGAACTCTGCACTGATCTGTCGTGGTGAAAAGAGAGTTGAGCCGAAAGGCAAAGCTCTCAATTTACCGGTCGATCTACGTTCCTACCCTCACCTATGGTCATGAGCTTTGGCTAGTGACCGAAAGGACAAGATTGCGGGTACAAGTGGCCAAAATGAGTTTTCTCCACAGGGTGGCCGGGCTCTCCCTTAGAGATAGGTTGAGAAGCACTCTCATCCGGGAGAGACTCGGAGTAGAACCGCTGCTCCTCCACATTGAGAGGAGCCAGATGAGGTGGCTCGGGGATCTGGTTAGGATGCCTCCCGGACGCCTCCCTGGGGAGGTGTTAAGGGCACGTCCAACCGGTAGGAGGCCTCGGGGAAGACCCAGGACACGCTGGAGAGACTACATCTTTCAGCTGGCCTGGGAACGCCTCGGCATCTGCCGGGAAGAGCTGGACAAAGTGGCCGAGGAGAGGGACGTCTGGGCTTCCCTGATTAGGCTGCCCCCGCGACCCGACCTCGGATAAGCGGAATAAAATGGATGGATGGATGTACTATTCATTTGTAGTCAATTTATTAATGTGTATTTTTGTTAATACTTGTAAAAAAATGTAATATTTATTTTATTGTCCAAGATCGATGGACGGAGTTGCATTTACCAACATTATAAATTGTTTGACTTCACTTTTTGCAGTCAGGAATGTTAAAATGTTATGCCACTAGGTAGCAGTATTGCCCTCCATTGCAAGCACATTCAAATGCGGAGTATTTTTCTGTGTTAAATGCAAATGTAAAGGTGACTATTAGAGTGTTACTTCATGGCTACAGGGCTCTAATGTTAACTGTATTTAGAAGATTGTAAACAAAAATATTTGTTATTTATATATTATATATTTATTAATGTTTTAGTTAGTCAAACAATACCCATGGGTAAGCTATGTTTATGACACTCTTTTTTATTACCACTATTAGATCATGTTCCCTATACAGAAGATTGTGTCAGGAAGGCTATCCGGTGAAAAACTTTTGCCAAATCAAAACATGGGGAAATGATTCGCTGTGGCAAGCCCTGATGGGATAAGCCGAAAGGACAAGAATAAGATGTAATTTATTAAAATAATACAAATGTGCATTTTCTCATTTATGTACAGTCTTGACATTTTTCATTATTTATTACATTATGTGTTATATTTATTTCTTAAACATTTTATTATTTGTAATTTTTTTTGTTTTTAAATTTATGTGTATTTAAAACTAAACATAAAAATGGAAATAATGGGAAAAAAAGAAAAATAATTCTCAAATCTCTAATTATTTTTATTATTAATTGATATGTATTAAAATAATATGTATATGTTTTGTATTTACATTTATTTTACTATTTTTAATATACAACAAATTCTGATTAAGAATGCATATCCATTATGATTTATTAAAATAACACAAATATATTATTTATTATTTATGTACAGTATTTACATTTTCATTAGTTATTATGCTATGTATGAAAATATGCATATGAATTTTTTAAGTTTATATTTATTTTATTATTTCTACAAATATCAGATATGTATTGTTATTCTATTTTTCATCTACATGTATTTAAAACTACACACAAACATGAAAATAATGGAGAAAAAAACAATAAACAGAACAATTGTTTTTCTCTTATCAGCAAATAAAGATTAAGGAAAAATAAAAAATCAGGCATATTTCATACAAATTCTTTGTTATCGTGTTGGTATTTGGCGCTCCTCGCAGACCAGGGGTGTCCAAACTTTTTCCACCAAGGGCCACATACTGAAAAATGAAAGGATGCAAGAGCCATTTTTGTAATTTCTAAAAAAAATTCAAGAAAAACTGCATGTGAGCTTTGTGATGAAAGTGTACTTTTGCCGTTTTTCTCATTTTTGCTGTTGTTTTTTTTTGACTTTTCCAAATATTTAAACATTCTTCTTAAGTAATCTTTGTAAATTTGCTTTTTGAAATATTCTGACTTTATTCCCATAATATTCTAATGTTTTGAAAACCTAATTTCCTGAAATTACAACTTTATTTTGTTTCGTCTGTTTCTCATAATATTACAACTTAAATAAAATAACATTTTTTCCTTAACATTTCAAGCCTTTGTTACTAAAATTACGTTCTTTTTCCTCATAATATTAAAAGTTAATTCTCGTGAAACTGCAGCTGTTTTTCTTGTTAGAATACAACTTTCTTTTGACTTTATTCTTGCAAAATTTCAGGAGTTTTGTCCATTTGTAATGTTTCTTGTTTGTTTTCCAATTTCTTCTTTCTTCTTGTATATTGTTTTCCCACATACGTAATTAATAATTTTTTCCCGTATTCCACCTTATTCTGGTAACATTACAACCTTTTCGCTTTGTTGTTTTGTTTCTCATTACATTACAGCATTAAAAATATATTTATTCCTTAGTATTGCAACTTAATTATACTAAGATGTAGTTTGCTGGCTCACAACTTTTTTCTGACCTTATTCTTCTAAACCTACTGCTGATTTTTAATTTTTTTTGCAGTTTTTTGTTTGTTTTTATTAGTTTTTTATTTTTAGAATGTGCTGCGGGCCAATAAAAACACAGCCACGGGCCACAAATGGCCCCTTGGCTGCACTTTGGACATCCCTGATGTAGCGTATTAGAAGGCTGAAGTGCTGTGGAATTTACTGTGCATATGTAAAGATGCTATGGACCAACACAGTGTAAGATGGGGGGTGACTTCAGGACCAGGAGAAAATGCGAGTTTGTTGGTGGGACCAGTCCAGCACTACCAAAGATGCTAGTAAGTAACGTGGAAAGAAAACTTCCAAGGTTACACTTGATGTGCTGGTGAAGAATATTTGCAGATCAGCCCGCATTCAGCCCCCGGTATGCATCTGTTGCTAAAACGGCATGAAAGCCTTTCGGGACAGGACCCGGGTCCCGGCGAGGAGCAGGAGGAAGGACGCGTGGGCATCGTCATTTTCACAAGTCTGACTCGGCATCACGCCGGACGGCATGTGTAACGGCATGCGACGGATGACAGCGTTAGCTTGTTGTCGAGACTGATTGCCAACAAAGACAACAAAGGAGGTAATAAAGAGGCAGAGGACTCACTTCCTTCCGCTCATAAATATCAGCAGCGATGACGGATGGCGCCCAAGTAAAAAAAAATCCCAAATGTGTTCAACACATGAGAGATACGAGCCAAAGCACAGACAATGCTGTACATCATATCGGATGTACAGTACATTGTGTGTACATTGTATGCACGTGTTGCTACAGCGCTTTGCAATTTACTTGCAACATGCTGGCCTATGAATAGGATCACCATATTGGCCAAATTGTCCAGATATACCGGATGTGCAGTGCAGCCTTTTTACATAAACTCTGATTCTGTAGAATCATACGTGCAAGAGGGTGTCACCCAGTATCTTTAGTCATATATACTGCTCAAGAAAATTCCTTTTTGCTTGTCCCAGGTACCACTAAAAACTAACCTGGCCTTCTGATCACCAATAGATGAGTAACTGATGCCAAGTCCTTACCAAGAGCAACAAACCAGCTGGAGGGGAAGCAGTCATAAAGAGCATAAAAGCATCACGTACAATATAAATCTGCATGCACCAGGTAGGCGGTGAATACCTGGGTGAGTCCCCCTGACCGGAGAGCTAGCATCACAATATTACGTTGCACAAAGTTGTTTTCAAATGAGAAAAACTAGTAATTTTAGGACAATAATTACGAGCAACAAAAAATCCTCATTTCAGTAGCTTAAAGTTTAAAGAAACAAGGAGTATATTTGTTCACAGTCATAAAGTTACGACAAACAAACAAAACAAAATCAAGTTGGAATTTCTGGAAAATCGGGTTGGGAAAAAAGTTAAAATATTCTGGGAATAACATCAAAATATTATGGGAATAAAGTCATAGAATTAGGAAAAGTAAGAACTAGTTGAAAAAATAAAACAGCAGAAATGGTAAAAAAAAAAAAAAACAGATTGAATTTTACAAGAGTAAAGTCAAAATATTAAGAGGAAAAAAGTGGTATTTTAAAGTGAAAAAAAACAAAAAAAGTAATTTGATTCAAAAGTCATACAAGCATAAAGTTGAAATAAAAAAATAAAAAATATATTTTATGTTTTAAAGTTGTCATGTTATGAGAAACCAACAAAATAAAATAACGTTTTTTTAGGGGGGTATTTAAGTTATATTGAGGAAAAAACAACAGCATATTATCATATTTTTATATTGCATATTTATATATACTGTATGTGTATATATATATACACAGTATATATAAATATGCAATATAAAAATATGATACACATCAAATTGCAACTTTTTTCTTAATATTAATAATATTATATCATAATATTTTGACTGTATTCTTGTAAAATTAAAGCTTTTTCGCTGTTTTTTTAATAACTATGATTGCAATATTTGCACTTTATGCTCGTAACTTTTCCACAGCTACATTTTACAAAAATCACAAGTTAATTCATTGTTATTTCTCATAGTATTACAACTTTTTTCTTCAATCTTCAATCTTTTTTCTTTAATATTTAAAATGTATGCTACTGAAATTATGTTATTTTACTTTATAATGTTCCATTACTCTTTTCTCTTTAAGAAAATCTTTGTTTTTGTTTTGTTTACATAAAATGACTGCTGATTTCTTAATTTTATTTTTCAAATGTTACCTTTTTCGCTGTGCTGCGGGCCAATAAAAAAAATAGCTGCGGGCTGCAAATGGCCTCTTGGCCGCACTTTGGTCACCCCTTCTGTAACCCGAGAGAAAAAAATCTGTTATTCCGAGTGCAGGTTACATGAGGTCAGTGTCCTCGGGAAAGGTGACAATTAGCAAGTTTTGGAGTTGCTAAAAGATGGATTGAGTCTTGTTAACATTGGCGGAGGAAGCAAGCGTGTCTTGAAAAGATAAGTCCCTCATGTCTGGCAACTGAGAAAGTCTTTCTGGAGTTAGTTTGACTTTTAATGGTCATGTGTGATCAAATTATCTGGTAATTCTAAGCCTTTGCAGCCCTTCCTTGTCTACACCGGCATAGCAACTCCATCTACAAATGTGCAATATCAGATACCAGGTGGCCCCTATTTAAGAAAGAAAACCAGCACTTGCTGAACATGCATTTCTCTTTGAAAGCCTGAGGGAAATGGGTTGTTCCAGACATTGTTCAGTAGAACAACATAGTTTCATTAAAAAGTTTATTGGAGATTTATATTTCATCTGAGTGGAGCTGGCCCCCACGGCATGCAAAACTTTAGTCCCATTTCTTTGTGCTGCGTTTGTGCTGTTTTGTGCAATTCAAAACTTATGAAGAGGTGCAAACATTGTTTTGGCTGTTCAGCTAAAATTATCTCCAATGCCTTAACATGGAGAGCAAAACCAGAGACACGCGGCAGAAAAAGGAAGACAACTATCAAAATGAATGAAAGAATAAGCAGAATAGCAAAGGCTCAGCCAATGATCAGCTCCAGGATGATCAAAGACAGTCTGGAGTTACCTGTAAGTACTGTGACAGTTAGAAGATGTCAATGTGAAGCTAATCTATTTACAAGAATCCCCCGCAAAGTCCCCCTGTTAAAAAAAAGGTATTTGCAGAAGAGACAATTTGCCAAAGAACACATCAACTGGCCGAAAGAGAAATGGAGGAACATTTTGTGGACTGACGAAACGACTGCCAAACTTTGAATTCAAGCCACAGTACACAGTGAAGACAGTGAAGCATCATGATATGGACATGTTTCTCCTAGCAAGGATCATGGATCAGTTTGCATGTCAAAATACCGGAAGAGGTCATGTTGCCTTCTGCTGAAAAGGACATGCCCTTGAAATGGGTGTTTCAACAGGACAATGACCCCAAACACGCTAGTAAACCAGCAAAATCTTGATTCCAAACCAATAAAAATTTATGTTATGGAGTGGCCAGCCCAATCCCCAGACCTTAATCCAAAAGAGAACTTGTGGGGTAACATCAAAAATGCTGTTTCTGAAACAAAACCAAGAAATTTTAATGAATTGTGGAATATTGTTAAAGAATCTTGGAGTGGAATAACAGCTGAAAGGTGCCACAAATTGGATGAGTCCATGCCACACAAATGTGAAGCAGTTATTAAAAAAAACTAAATATTAGTTTAGTGATTCACAGGATTGCCGAATCCTAGAAACAAAAAAGTTTGTACAAAATAGTTTTGAGTATGTAAAGTCGACGGCAGACGCTGCTATTTTTTTAAACACACCTCTTTCAACTAATTGTAAGAACGTGCATATCATGAATGCCGGGTCTTGTTTGTTTTATGAGAATCTACTGCACCTACTGGTAACTTGTTTTCCATGTAGCATTACCAAAATACAAATAACAGTGATTCATCTGGTTAGTCAATTTGGACAGCTATTATTTTGAACACTACTGGATTGTAATGTAACTTGTATTGCTGTGAGCGAAACTCGCGCAAACCCAATCCATATTGTTCCGTTCCTCCAATCTCCCACCTCAAATAGACAAAACAAGCTCTGGTGCTAACGAACCCAAACGGCGTCAAGTACATCCAAGGGTTTCACTTTGTTTTTTACCTCCACCCGATCAAAGACGGAACATCACACAAGGTCCGTGTGGACTTTTTCTTCTTCTTCTTGCTCCAAACGTCATCTGTCTTTTGTTTGCTTTTGGCCGAGAAGTCAAGCGTGAGCTCATCTTGTGTTGCTGAAAACAACGTATGCTTGATAAAATGATCAGGTAAATGTTCCTTTTTAGCCATTTTAGCCAATGTAGCCTTGCATGGTGAATTTCTTTGCTAATTCAATACCACAATGTAGATGTATATTTCATCTGAGTGGAGCTGGCCCCCACGCCATGCAAAACTTTAGTCCCATTTCTTTGTGCTGCGTTTGTGCTGTTTTGTGCAATTCAAAAGAGCGTTTGTGCTGCTGTTGTTTTGGAGTTATTAGCTTATTTTATAAATCAACCAAAGTTCATCCAGCCCCTCATTTGCTCCAAATAAAAACATAATACTCCCACTCATTTGTACTGTTTTGTGCATTTAACATGATTGTCTTTGCTGCGTTTGTTTTTGCTGTTTTTTTATTTATTTTCCACATATTTCAACTTTCTTCTTAAATAATATTTTTTGGGGACTTTATTCCTATAATATTTTCTTGTTTATAATTTATTCCTACAATTATTCCCCAAATTTTGCTTTGTTTGTTTCACAAAATATAATATATATCAATACATACAACTGAAATGTTGTTTTTTTGTCAATAATATTCAATTTTTCACCACAAAATATTTGTTACTTTGTTTGTTTCTCATAATATTACAACTTGTTTTCTTTCTTATTTTCTTTTACTAATTTCTTTATTATTTCATGTACTCCTCATAATTTTGTAACATTATTGCTGTCTTTTTTTAATTAATACTGTTCTTTGTTCTAAATTTTTTGTAATTAAGACTCCCGCAATAGTTTTAATTTTATAACTTTTAATGCAACCCAATTTCCCAAAAATGACCACTTTATTTGTTTTGTTCTTTATTTGTTTTAACATTACCATTTGTAGACATTTTTTATTTAATATTTATATTAAATATATTATTTACATATATTAATATATATTATTTATGCATCAATATTTAATGTTTTCTTTAATATTTCAACAATGGTCCTAAAATGTCATATACATTTAATCATTTTTTGTAAAATGTCCACCTTTTTCTCTTAATGTTTGTACTTTGCAAAACGACTGTTTTTTTTTAAATTCTGATGTAATTTTAATTTCCCAACTGTTTCAACTGTCTTCTTGTAATGTAACTATGACTTTATTCCCATAATATTTTGAATGTATTTTTATAATATTGTAACTTTTTCTGCAAGCAAATTTCCCCAAAATTAGCACTATAATATACACTGCTTGGCCAAAAAAAGGTCATACACTCTAAAATTTCGTTGGACCGCCTTTAGCTTTGATTACAGCACGCATTCGCTGTGGCATTGCTTCCATAAGCGTCTGCAATACAAGATTTATTTCCATCCAGTGTTGCATTTTTCACCAAGATCTTGCATTGATGATGGTAGAGTCTGACTGCTGCCCAAAGCCTTCTCCCGCACATCCCAAAGATTCTCAATGGGGTTAAGGTCTGGACTCTGAGGGCTCTAATTTCGGGGGTTGCATAACGTGGCGCAGGCTTCGCAGTGGTAATTTTGTCCGGTGTAACATAGGGCACAGCCAATTTGGTAATTTGGTATCACAACAATCACTGTTTAACCATGTGTTAACCAACAACCATGTGTTCTGAATCAGCACATACATTTTGATCTATACTGACTGTCCCGTCTATCTCTGTGGTGCGGTTCATTCTGTCATGATTAGCGCGGCGCGGCATGGTGTAGCGACCCCGATGATGCAGAGAACTAGACGTCAGGCAGGTTAGTGTGAAGAGTCTTTAATAGAGCATGCTGCAAAGCAGCAGCAGCAGCAGCAGCAGCAGCAGCAGCAGCAGCAGCAGCAGCAGCAGCAGCAGCAGCAGCAGCAGCAGCAGCAGCAGCAGCAGCAGCAGCAGCAGCAGCAGCAGCAGCAGCAGCAGCAGCAGCAGCAGCAGCAGCAGCAGCAGCAGCAGCAGAAAGCGTCACATCACACGGACCCTACACAACAATGAACCGACAAACTAAAGGTGCACACACCTGAACTTAAATAGCAAGATAATAACGAGAGGCAGGTGTGTGTAATTGAACTAGGGAGGCAACTCAAAGGAGGCAAGAAAAAACATGAAACTAACACAACTGTCCCGAATAAAACACCGATCGTGACAACTTGTAATCTCCTCCCAGGCCACTTTTGCATCATCAGCCCGTGGAGGTCCGCTCGCGTGACAATATATTCGGCCACTGTGAACTTGGACCGCCCGGACCAAAACATCACTTTCTGTCTGGGCGAAGTTTGTCCGTCTTCGGGTGTCTCCATTCATATTCAACAAAACTCGCAATTCGCTTCACCAGCGGAGCATTTAAAGGTGAGGAGGGGAGCTTTTTTGATTGGTGAAGATTTGACCCGGCTGTGTTAAACCCAGTCACGCCTTCTCTCCTCCCTCTTTGCCACTTGCAAAGAGGGAGGAGGGACGGAGGTGTACTTACGCCAGGCTGTGCCTGGCATGAAATTGCAAAATGCGCCTAAAACACGCCCATTAGTCTGCAAAATGTGTGAAGATGATGTGTCATGCTCCTTGAACCACTCATCCCCATCAGAGAAGAAAAAAATCCATTGCTGGAATAACCTGGTCACTCAGTATATTCAGGTACTCATCTGACCTCATTCTTTGAGCACATACTGTTGCTGAACCTAGACCTGACCAACCGCAGCAACCTGCTACCTATTTGCTTAGTTCAATCCAGGCAGCGACTTTTCTTTTTGGCCAGGAAGTACATATATATACATACATATATATATATATATATTTTTTAAATTAATAATTGTGACTCTTAGAAAAGAGTATTTTTAAATATTTCATCTTTATGCTACTAAAATGTGATTTACTATATTTAATAATTTATTTTTGTAAAATGACACATTTTCTTATTTCTGTACAACAACTACTTACTTTTACATTCTACATTTACATTTTCTCGTTAAATGCTATTTAATTAGCAGCAGCATTGTCTCCCAACGGAAGAGCAGCTTCTGTGGCAGATTACGATCACTGTCCCGCTCCACTGAAACATTGAGCAGATCATTCCTTGCCTGCTGGAAATGTGAATTTCTCTTAAGAGATCTTTTTAGAACGTTCCGTGGACCAATAAAAAAAAATGTCCGTGGGCCGCAAATGGCCCTGCTTGCTTGTCTCGCGTCATGTGGAGGTGCTGAGTGACAACAATTCTAGACCACTGAAGTCCCATGCGGGGGCCAGCAAAAAGGGGCTTCCTCGGGGGTTCGTCACCAGGAAGCCACAAAGCCTTAAACGAGCGGCTGAAGGATTACTGCTGATCCTTGGCTGAGCTGACAGAGAAATATGCTTCCAGACTGGCGTTGAGGAATGGACGGGATGGGCGGGAGGGCAGTGTTTCCGTGAAAGATGCGTAGCGGCGCACTCGCGGTGGCGGGACCAAGCTTTGAAGGTGAAACGTAAGAACGCCGCGTTGCAGAGGGCCCGAGAAAAATGATATTCTCCTCGTTACGACTTCCCCGACCGGGGACCTTTGTTGTTGTGGGGGCGGGGGGCGTCTGCTTTTAACAGAAAACAGGTCCGGGCTCCTCTCCTGACACCAAACACACTCGTGAGGGTGCAAACGCGCTCAGATGCGCAACTACACGCGCGTACATCCGCCATTATTCTCAGCAGCAGGTCAGCGGTGACAGCAGGGGGGCGTCAGACTGGCTCACCTTGACAAGCCGCTGCTTCTTTTTGGAGTAAAGTCTCCTTCATGCTTATTCCACATGGGTTTTAATATCTTTAAACAAAACTTGAAAACTTTAAACAAGTCATTTTAAAAGTACTTTGGTTTGAAATATTTATATCAATAGTTTTTTAATTTAGCATTTTTTTAAATTGGAAAAGAAGATTGTTTTCAAATATTTTGTTAAATTAATTTGGGTATGTATTTAACCCTTTAAAAGCCCACAAAAATGATTTTAATATAGTATTTATTTCCCTTTTTCTAGAAATATCAAAAGCTAATATTGACCATATTTTTTGCCTGATTAAAAAAAAAACTATTATTTTATTATCATTTTAAAACATTCTTTTCAATTAATATGTGCATGCATGTTTATGACCCTTTAACGGCCATTATATTTACATAACGCCACTGTTTTATTTACTCTTTTCCTTTTGTAAAATGACACCCTTTTTAATATTTATTCCTGTAAAATTACTGCTTATCTTTGCAGTTGTTGTTAAATTTTCTTGTTAAATCCTTCTGTGGCAGATTATTTTATTATTACTGTTTTCCAAACCAAAAATCATTGAAATATTGTACATTGTATTTTTTTCAACCTAAAGAAATTTTTTTTAAATATCCACATAAAATGTCAAATATATTCTTGGGTGTTTTTTGATCTATTATAATTATATTGTCATTGTGAAATGATTTTTTTTTTTAATGGATGTTCCAAATGTACACGTTTTAACCCTTTAAAGGACATTTTGTTTACATAACTTTACAGTTTTTTTATTGGGAAAAAGTTGTATAATCTATATTTTCGAGAGTATTCACTTATTCATATTTCCTGAGATGAAAAAAAAAATCTAATCAAATGACATATTTTTATTTTAGACTTTATTAACTAGATTTTTGCATATTTTTTTCAAAATGTTAATGTTTAATGTATCATAATAGTATTATTTATTTGTAAGTATTTTTTAAGCATTTATTAAATTATTAGTTTATAAATACATATACATTTACATATGCATATACTGTATATACTGTACAGATGTATTTATATATGTATATATATATACTGTATATAATTTTTTTATTTGTTGTAATTTTCCAATTACTTTAATACATTTTAGGATGATTTTAAAATGACATTAAAATTACAGCAAATTCAAAAAATTATATACAATATATATATACATACATATAGAAATGTATATGTATATATATACATATATAGATGTATATATAAACTAATAATTTAAATAAATACTTTAAAAAAATAACAACAAAAACAACAGATATGGGAAAAAAGGCTGTCATTTTATGAGAATGAACTCAAAATCTGATGGAAATTCTTCTTTATTTTAATGAGAAAAAAAGTTTAAATTTACAAGAATAATTAAGTCATTTTAGCAGCATAAACTTGAAATATTTTATTAGAATTATTAGATAGAAATACATTCTTTTTAAAAAGTTGTAATATTATGAGAGACAAACAAATACATCAAGTTGAATGTTTTGGAAAATTAGGTTGGGGAAAAGTTTTTATATTTAATAACAATTTTAAAAAACAACAGCAAAAATGGAGGGAAAAAGGGCGTCAAGTTGATTTTTCTAATAATTATCAAAGATTATATAATTTATTTATTATTTATTTAAAAACAAAGTTGAAATATTTGGGAAAAAACAACACCAAAAAATGGAGGGAAAATGTCAAAAAGTGACGTTGATTTTTCAGATAATTTTCAAATATTATTTCATAACAAAGTGGAAATATTAAGAAAATATAAAAGAAACGACAAATTTAACAAAAGTAAAAAGTGTAAATATTAGGAAAATATAAAAAAAACAGTGAAATGCGGAAAAAGGGCAAAGAGTGAAGTTGATATTAATCATAAGCTACAGTATTTGCCAAAGCTGAGATGCTTTAAAAATATCAATAAAAAACAACATATGTATAATCACAAATAATGCATAGAAATATGAAAGTTTTAGTTTTTACGTTTACTTGGTGTCCCTCAAAGGAGGGAAAAGGTTTGGACAAGGACCAGGCCAAGTTTGGGTTAGCGTAGAAGCATAAATGTTGACTTGTTGGGACGTGACATGAAAAGTGTCCAGATCCGACTTCCAAGTCCTGCTGGTTCCCACAATGAGTCAGCCTGCTGGCTGCTGGAGTGGACTTTTTTTTTTTAAGACCTGAAAGCAATCCTCCCATTTCTGCTTCGGATGTTTTCCGCCTTATGAAAATATAAAACCCCTTCAAAATGAGATTTCGAGTTCAAACAGATCCATTAAACATCTGGTTCCGTCCGTCGCGCTTTCGGCCCCCCCCCCACTAAACCACAATTAGCTTACGATTGGTGTTTTATTGAATCAATACGCCGTCTCTTTTGGCTTTTAATGTACGTATCCGTCACTCCGGTTCCGTATTTGGGTCGGACGGCGGCCTCAGAGGCTGGGCCAGACCCCGTAGCGAGGTGGGCGAGGTTTCAACGCCGCATCGCTCATGCAGCGGGACTTGAAAGGAGGGGGTGATGGACGACGCTCGGCCATTGCCGTGGGGAGGAAGCAGAGATTCTGGCTGACACACACACGCACATGCATGCATGAATTTCAGCGGGAATATTGCGTGCACATGCATTCGCTTGGGAGGCAGCTGCTCTTTAAAGAAAGCCACAATTTGTCCAGACGTGATGAGAAAAAGAGAAAGTGTCTGGTAGATGCAAACAAAGAACTCCTCGGCGTCGACCAAAGTCAAGCCGCTCAAACATGTCCGACCTCTGAACCTCTTTTGCGTCGCTCAAATGAAAGTCCGAGCATCACTGGTATCAGCGCTTCAGTGATTCCCCGGGCCTGGGATTCACATCTGCATGGAATCTAGTCCAAATAAATATACTGTTCTTCACATTCTTTGTGTTTTGGTGGTGGATCATTATCTCACATTTACCATAACAATGTTACTCGGATTTTCACAGAAGTCAAAGAAGGCGTGGCGTTTGCTGGGTATCAGGACAAATGGCCACAGTATCTGATATATTTATTCCATCCATCCATCCATTTTCCACCGCTTATCCGGGTCCGGGTCGCGGGGGCAGCAGCTTCAGTAGGGAAGTCCAGACTTCCCGGTCCCCAGCGACCTCTTCCAGCTCCATCGGGAGGACACCAAGGCGTTCCCAGGCCAGCTGTGAGACATAGTCCCTCCAGCGTGTCCTAGGTCTTCCCGGGGGCCTTCTCCCGACCGGGCATGCCCGAAACACCTCACCAGGGAGGCGCCCGGGAGGCATCCGGACTAGATGCCCGAGCCACCTCAACTGGCTCCTCTCGATGTGAAGGAGCAGCGGCTCTACTCTGAGCTCCTCCCGGATGGCCGAGCTCCTCACCCTATCTCTTAGGGTGAGTCCAGCCACCCTACGGAGGAAACTCATTTCCGCCGCTTGTATCCGCGATCTCATTCTTTCGGTCATGACCCATAACTCATGACCATAGGTGAGGGTGGGAACGTAGATCGATCGGTAAACAGAGAGCTTTGCCTTCCGGCTCAGCTCTCTCTTCACCACGACGGTCCGGTACAGCGACCGCATTACTGCAGATGCTGCACCGATCCGTCTGTCGATCTCACGCTCCAACCTTCCCTCACTCGTGAACAAGAACCCGAGATACTTGAACTCCTCCACCTGAGGCAAGACCTCACTCCCAACCCGGAGGGTACAGTCCACCCGTTTCCGACTGAGAACCATGGCCTCGGATTTGGAGGTGCTGAGTCTCATCCCAGAAGCTTCACACTCAGCTGCAAACCGCTCCAGTAAACGCTGAAGGTCACAGCCTGATGAGGCCATAAGGACCACATCGTCTGCAAATAGCAGAGACGAGATCCTAAGGTCACCAAGCTGGACTCCCTCAACACCTTGACTGCGCCTAGAAATTCTGTCCATGAAGATTATGAACAGAATCGGTGACAAAGGGCAGCCTTGGCGGAGGCCAACGTTCACCGGAAACAAGCTCGACTTACTGCTGGCAATGCGAACCAGGCTCCTGCTTCGATTGTACAAGGACCGAATGGCACGTAGAAGCGGACCATCAATCCCGTACTCCCGGAGCACCCCCCACAGGACACCACGAGGGACACGGTCGAATGCCTTTTCCAGGTC